>JAJOOS010012441.1:0-10809 GCA_029582725.1 Solanum chiquidenum
TTTTCGTCTCTAAAAGGTGCCTAGCGTCCCCGCTTAAGGTCCAAGAGGCATTGGACTATTATTGGTGGATTTAGACTAAAAATAAAATATAATAGGCCCACCTAGACACCAAGTCAAACAATTTGGACGAGCATTTAGCACACAAGTCTCATATTGGCCTCTAGATTAGGTTATTTAACATGCTAGCAAACACACATAAAGTGAAAGGTCTCATGCTTAAGTGTGTGCATACAAACAGGCGGTGACAACATTAAAATAACAATTAGAGAGGGCAGAAAAAATAGCAAAATGCAGACTTATTTAGAACAGTAGCAGACTTATTTATTAATTCAGAGATTTATTTTAAATAGCAGTCAGTTTATTAGATGCAGAAATCCAGTAGTTGATATTTTAAGTGGCAAAATTATGATGCAAAGGTTATCATTTAAAGCATAGTTGAATTAGGGTAGCAAGTAGCAATTGCAGTAAATTATTAGTAGCTGAGTTTAAGTGGCAGAACAATTGATCAAATTCAGCAATTAATTAATTCAATTAGGACAGTAGTTTATTAATGCAGAAGCTGATTTAGTAGCTGATTTTAAATGGCAAGACAGTGCAGAAATTAATTAATTCATGCAAGGTTTAATCGGGGCAGCAAGTGGCAGATGTAGAAAATGATTTATTAATGCAGAACATTTATTTTAAGTTGCTTAGACAGAAGTTCATAATGCAAAAAAAATAATTTTTTAGACAGATTTACATCCGGGCAGTCTTTAAATTAGACATGCAGAGGCTGATTTATTTATCATGAAACAGTGGCAGGAAAGTGCACATAATGCAGAAAATAATTTCGTCATGCAGGTTTGGTCAATAGCAGATTAGGATAAGAGCAGATTTTATTTAAGACGATATTAGCATGCTGAGCAATTTATTATCTTATTTTAAGTGTCAGAAAATAAATGTATTGCAGAAATTATTTACCAGTGGGCAGAAAACATGCATAGATTTATTTCAATTATTTAACATGCTGGAAATTATTTAATTACACCTATGAACATGATTTCTAGGCGGTTGAAAAGGTTGTATGCATGGTTCCTATAGTTTCTAAATATGAACATGTTGAAAATCCTAATAATATTCACAAAAAGACAACCTATAGGCATAGTTTCTAAGTGTGAACATATTGAGATTATTATCAAATTTATAGGCATGATTTCTAACTTTCACTTATTACAAATAAGTAATTTAACAATATTTAATTTATTCAATAGTTATATAATAGGGATGACTAGAAACAAGCAAGACAAGCAGATGTAAAAGCAATTATTATGTTACTATCCTATCATATGCTAGTATGTGATTACACATATTGAAAATTTATTTAATATGTAATTAATGAACATTGAGAAATGGTGGCCAAACATAGAACATGCTTAAAACATTAAATATCGGTAAGATCAATTTTTATTTTAATTAGATTTAGAGCAAGGAATGATCGAACAATTAAATCACACTCCTATAGACATGTTTTCTAACAACAAATAAGTTGCGATAACGTAACAAGTAGCACGTAAATTCCCCTCCCCGTTAGATGATTCCCCAAATTTATTTCATATATAGGAGAGTTAGAGAGTTATACAAATATTACAAACCGAAATAAATAACAAATACGAATTCGAAATACATAAATTAGGTAATCTCGTCTTATGGCGACTCTTCAACTTGAACTTCAAGTTCAAAACCTGTTTAACAGAATAACACCCAACATGAGATCATAGCATGATAATAACTAATAGATGGAAACATAAAAGTAATTCACAACAAACAAACGAATTTCACCCAGTCATATAAAATCACACATTGGAATGAGGAATAAGGAAACTAACCCGGTTGCTTCCTTTTATTTATTTTTTCAAACATATAATCATGCAAACAATGCAAAACCAGGTTACTCTAATGAGGAGGACTAACCAATTAAGCAGAATATTTTATCAGCAATGAAGTGCTAGCAGCAAATCCGACCGAAACAGCAACACAGCAATGAAAGCACACCAATTATGCAAGAAACTTCTTTTCTTTAAGAGTGGAGAACCCTTTTCTAATTGTTAAAGTGTTCGAGCGTGAGTTATGAGTGGAAAAGTGAGTAAGAGTGTGGACAACTGATCCAATAAAAGGCAGAGGGTCTTCTTTTTATAGTAGAAAAGGAGGGCAGAAAATAGGATAAGAATAAATTTAGGGTCAATCAAATATTATTTTCCTTATTCAAAGAAAGACCAAATCAGTAATATTATTTTAAATTATTTTTGGCTCAATCAAATATAGCTTTACTAAAATATAACAAGTAAGAATCAATTCAACTTCAATTAAGCTAATTATGATCAATTAACATTAATAAATAAAAATAATAAGCGAAATTTGCCTTACCAAGAGACACGAAATCTGTCCGGATTAGCACAATACCATAAAAAATCACCTTAGTATCAATTAATCAATATCAAGCAAAGATAGAATAATTATATTAAAGGAAGAAAATACAAGTCAAGGAGCATTTACCCATTATTATAATAATATAATAAATTCACAACAAGGAAAAGAGCAACTTGTCGAGGATCAATATAAACTCAAGTAGCATACCCAATTATCAATTTAACATACAAATAATTACCACTACATGCATCAATTAAAGGGATTAAATGACATTATGGGAGGTAAATCAATAAAAGGGACATCTCAAGATAATTGGTGATTTCATAATCAAATTTATCAATTTTAACCAAGAATCACCAGTCCAGGTAATGTTACAAAATACAAGGGCAAAGAATTAATAGAAAAATAAAATCTAGTTCTAACTAGTCGTAGCTAAAGACATTAACGATGAAAAATATTTTAAATTAAAGGGGAACACAAAAGTGTCAAATATCAATTTGGGTGTTTTGTTACAAGTTTAGCAAAAACAACAAAAACAATAAGAAAAACAAGTATGGCGACGAGTTCTTAGGGTGTGACTGCAATACAAGTTGAGATAAATAGTTGGGTACATGCTTTCGATAGGAAATTTGCAAGAAAATAGTGACTAGGTTAAGCTTTAGATGGAAATAAGTTCTCTCTCGGGCAACTTACCCCGTTTCAAATGTGTTACTCTCGGACACCCATTTGCCGCATGAAGACCAGCCTACACCTTACCCCACTCACTCTCTCGAGCTGAGTGTTAGGATATAGGACTAGGGCTCACCCTTTCAGGCTGAACCTCATGTCGACCCACTCCTTAGGCCATCAATATAGTGGTCTTGGTTTCGCGACCTCCCTTTCGGGCAAGCCGAAAACACATGGGTGGATTTGTATTTGCAACTACAAACCCATTAAATTAAGCCACAACCACTAGGTGAAATCACTATTAAAATGCATCTAACCTATCAGCAAGCAAGATCCAACAATAATATCAACACATATTTGCTAAATCACACCCCAAGAATGGGGGTTTTTAGCCACACATCAAGAGATAGAAATTTATACTTTCAATGATGTTGAAATCAAATGGGTATAGAGAAACAAATCTTGATTTGAGCAAAGAAGGAAGAATCTAAGAGACCCACTTCCAAATTGAAGGAGGTGAAACCCTTTTCTTCTTCAAGTCGTCAAACCCTTACAAACTTGAGAGTAAAATAAAAATAGTACTAAATCCAAAATTTGATAGAAAATATGATACTAAAATCTGATACTAAGCTATAACTCTCAACGAGTATTTATAGTTTTCAAAAATCTGTACTGCAGCGGATCATTCGGCGACATTAGTCAAAATCGCCGAATGACTCGGCGATTCACCCTTCTTCTGGTTCATCGCCTTTTGTGCTTTGCCTTCAGCATTACTACGTTATGGATCATTGGGCGGTATATTTCAGCTTCGCAGAACTACTCGTCAATGCGCTGACTGCTCTCTTTTTCCTCAGACTTGATCCTTTCCTTCAGGGCTCAGCACACTGGGAAAAAAAGACGAAGTGGGACTCTTCGGCGATTCACCAAGTGAACTCGGCGATCTTCAGGCCTTCATTTTCTTGTTCTTTTCAGCCTTTTCATTCTTTTTTACAAAGTAGTGTCCTTGCTTTCCTTCAAACTTCAAATACCTGAAACTTAAAGGTTTTCATCAAATATTGAGATAAATAGGAATTTGAGGACATAATTTCTATTAAAATATAGCCCTAAATGAGTCAAATATGTGGACTCATCATACCCCATAAACTTCAACATGCAATAACATGTTATCCACCAGCCTACAATATAAAAACAAGAAAAAACATTACAAAATTTAAATTGAAGCTTGGTAATTAGGTGATGTAATGCCTCAAATTTGACAAAAAGGAAAAATGCAAAACTTTCATAGTTGGTGTCTATGTCTACAGTCCCCACCTACGACTGTAGGTTCTCTTACGAGTCATAGGTAGTGGGGAAAATATTTTTCAAAAGTCAAGTTTCATTTTCCTTTTACGGTTCACCAAGATGGTTTGCCATCCCGTATACGAGTTGTAGGTAGTTCTCGTAAGTTAATCCCAGACAAAGTGAAATTTTGAAGGTCTACGTTGGGAATGACGGATAGCATGTACAGACCGTAAGAAGACCAACTAACCATACATGGGATCCATAGAATGTGGGTAAATTTTAAGGGATCAATACTTGACCTATGGCTCACCAGTATGGTCCGTAAGTCGATCTACGGACCATAGGTCTTAACCAAAGTTTGAGTCGACAGTTATTTTTAAGGGGTTTTTTGGTCTTTTCCCAAATTATTTTAACCCTATACTACATAATTTTAATCCTAATCCTAGGCCCTATATAAGTCTTTTAAGCCTAAAATCTAACTACTCTAAATCATTCTTCAAATTTCCAAAAAATCCCTCCAAGTTCTTCCCTAGTATTTCTCTCTCTAAAGCTTGAAGAAGAAGACAAGGGTTTCAAGATCAAGTCTCCAAATTCACCATTAATTGTGAGCTCTTGGCATCAAGATAAGATAGTATTAACCTATGGATTCCTTTCCTCCATAAGGTTCCTAAATTCTCTTATTTTTACAAGTTAGAATCTCCAATAAAAGTTAGGGTTTTTGTTCAATATCATGGGCTCTTTTCAATTATGATCTAATTGATTGTTATATGTATTTTTATACATCAATTGAGATAATTTCAAGTTTTTAAGTTGAATTAACTTGAACCCATGCATGATCCATTATTTTCTAGATTTTGATCATATGATGAAGATTTTGAATTATGGAAGATGAGTTTATGAAGATATGCATGTTTCTTTATGAAAATGAAGTAAATGATTTAACGTTTCTTTGAGAGTAAAGCATCGATGTTGTTGTTTTTGTGAAAGGATTTCTCACATACTACTCATAATATGATTGTAAAAGGATTTTCTCACATAAAGGATTCATAAGGTTAAAATACTTTCTCACCTAGTATGAACCAAGAATTAAGAGCTATTCTAATGAACCCTATCTTGGATTGGCTACTAGATGTGACCTTCCATGGATGATAAGACAAGCGGTGATTACCTATGTTCTATAACTATGTGCCACCATAGGTTTTCCAGATGGACATTAGCTAGTGGATCCACCAAAGATAGAAGTTTGTGGTTCTTACCTTGGCAAGTAAGGACATCCCTTTTTGGTGTGGGATAGACACGGGATTCTATGTTATAGCTCACATTGTCTATGTCAGTTAAAGGTAAATCTCCCATATTAATGAACTAAGGTTACTTTATAAAAGTATTTCAAATGTGTTTTAAAGATGTTTAGTTTGCATTGACCATGGTTATTACTTATGTTTAATAAAATGTTATTTTATGATTTAGTTTGGTCTTTGCATGTCATGAAAGTCCCATTTAGCATGATTTCAAAACTCATATGAATTGTTGTCATACTTGGTACACTCCATGTACTAACGCATATATTTTCCTGCATTATTTCACTAATATAGGGTTTGAAGCTCCAACAACCCATACTCGTGGCTAGTAATCTAATTAAGATACTGAAGATTGGTGAGTCCTCATGTTCTAAGGACAAAGACTCTTTCATTGCTTTCATGTCTTTTATTTTTGGATATTATATGTGATGTATGGGTTACCTCTCCATTTACTCCTTTGATGTAATAGATGGCTTTGAGACTTATGTGTAGACTTCCGCTACTTTTTGTCAAACTCTTTTTTTAAAACTCTACTCTTAAACTCATTTGGTTCTCTATTATCTTGTATGATGTATGCTAAGTGGCTTGTGTAGGGCCTCTCAGGGTCTTATACACCATGTCAAGCCTAGAGTGTACTTTGGACCATGACAAGCTTGGTATTCAGAGCACAAGGTTTAGAAAAGACTTAGGATGCCTCATAAGCCACGTCGAGTAGAGTCTTGTTCATAAGGGTGAAGCACGCCATATTTATTAATGAGAGGTTATAATATATTTAGGAAACTCCACTTCTTTCATCACTCTAAAGTCGTACAATAGAGTTTAACTCTATAATATCTCTCTCTTAATCCTTATGTGATATTTTTATGTTACAGCCACTCGAGGGGCATATACTAGAAGGAATACGGGAGAGAATGTAGATCTAGAAGCTACCCAAGCTCATCAAGAAGCTCCTCAAGTTCCGCTAGAATCTTTAGCCAAACAAGTGACTCATTCGGAGTTTAAGTCTTATTTTCAAGTGTTGGATCAAGCCAGTAGGGAGGATATGGTCCCTGTGAACCCAAATATGGGTAGGGAAGAAACTAAAGTGAGAGACATCACTAGAATGAATCCTCTGGAGTTTCATGGTTCCAAGGTTGAGGAGATCCTTAAGAGTTCATTCATGAGGTGTATAAGGTGTTGATGATCATTGGAGTGACACCGGTGGAGAAGGCAGAACTAGTTACTTATCAACTTAAGGGTGTTTGTCAAGTGTGGTTCAACCAATTAAAAGAAGAGAGGGTGGTTGATGTGGGTCCTCTTGATTGGGAGAAGTTTAAGGTTCCTTTCCTTGATAGGTTATTTCCCCTTGAGATGAGGGAGACAAAGGTAATTGAATTCATCAACATTCATCAAGGAAACATGATTCTGAAGGAACATTTTTTAAAGTTCACACTATTGTCTCGATATGCTCCTACTAGGGTTGTCGATCCTAGGGAAAGGATAAGCAAGTTAGTTTTGGGAGTGTCTGAAATGGTGGTTAAAGAATGACATACCTCCATGTTCATCCATAATATGGAAATTTCTCACCTTATGGTTCATGCCCAAAAAATCGAAGAGGAGAGACTTAAGGAAAAAAATACGGAGGCGAAGAGGGCCAAGACCGGTGATGGTGACTTTTCACATGTCCTTATAAGTTTAGACAAATGTTTTCCGATCAAGCTTCCTACAATGCTCCTCCTAAATTCAACAAAGATAGGGTGTCTAACCCTAAACCTCAAGGAGGATATGGTGGTGGTTCTTCATCATCTACTTCTGCTACGTATGGAAGGAAGCGTGAGGATAAGTGCTTAGCTCGTACGGATGGTTACTTCGGTTGTGGTAACTGGTCATAAGTTAAGGGAATATCCATCGCTTACGGCCAAGAGAATAGAAAGTAGGTAACCTCCACCTAGTTGTTCAGGTTCAAGTGCTCCAAAGCATAACCGATTGTATGCACTTCAGACTCGTCAGGAGCAAGAGGGTTCTCCTGATGTGGTTACCGGTATGTTAAAAGTCTTCCATATTTATTATTATGTTTTTATGGATCTCGGTGTTTCCTTGTATTTTTTGATGACATATTGTAACGACCCTAAAAACGAATAAGTGAAACTAGAACTTAATGTGTGTGTGTTTGAGTTTTATGTGAGGTTTGAGGGTATTTGATGTTATCCCCAGCTATGGTTGAGGGGTTTAGGTGTCAAATATCAAGGTACGACTCCCCAAGGACCACCCTAGGGGTCCTTGAGGAGGACCCTTAGTCTAACCCCCAAGACCCCAAAGAACATGAAAGTCACCAAAAGTTTGGTGACCTACGGAAGGCGACCAGGCCCCGTAGGTCCATCCACGCCCCATGGATGGCCTATGTAGGTCAAGACCCTCCAAGCCAAGCGGCAGCCCTAGACCACTGACCAACAGTATGGTCCGTGAATGGACTCACGGTCCGTGAGTCTAGGGTGTCACTTGGACCTGCAATCTGTCTAGTGGGTCGGCCTTTGTGGGGGTGAATTGGTAAATCCACCCCAAGTCCTAATAAGTTGCGGGACGGTTATTTTCATTTATTTATGGAATTTTAAGAGTATTAAAAGTGTTAAACTCTAATTTTCATCTCATTACTTCAAAACCCAAAATCAAAACCTCCCCTCCTATCCAAAAGTCTCTCTCTAGAAACCTTCATATAAGGTGAAGACTTTAAGCTTCCAAGGTCAAAATCTTCAAGGTTTTCAAGTGATTATCGTGGGGAATCAATAGTAAGGTATGGTGGTCTTTATCCTAGTCTAATTTTCCATTCAAGGAGCCAAGTCCAAAGTGATTTCAAAGTATGAAAAATCTAGGGTTTCACTCAATCTCATGGGTTCTTTCATCAAACGTTTTCAAATGGTTTCTAATGACAAATTATGATTGTCTAGGTGTTTAATTGATGATTTATGATGAAAATACTATATGAACCCATGATTTCTCTCAATTCCTAAATTGTGCCTTATGAAGTGGGTTTGTTGATCATGAATGAATGTTCATAGATCATGCCTAGATTGATTTAGATTGTTGAATTGTATCATTATACATGCCTTAATTGTAGTAAATTGTTGGTGTGTTGGTGACTTTTGATCACGGCCTTGAAAGGGCAAGTGATGCCTAATTTACATGTTGAAGTAGAATTGTGCTTGAGCTATTGATCCACTTGAAAGGTGGAGGTGTTTACTTACTATGTATAATGTGAGGATATACATGTGATTTAAATGATAGAATGATGATCTTGTATAGAATGTATATGTGTTATGATTGAAAGTGTATTCTCACTTATCACTCATGAATGTTGATGACATAATGTGAAGGGTTCTATAATGTAATGTTGTATATCTTGAATTGGTAGGCTTGTGCATCCTACTTTGTATAAATGAATGTAAAGGTGATTGTGGACTCTTGAATGGGTAGGCTTGTGCATCATTTTCTTGTATTGATAAATGTGATCATGAATGAAGTGTCTTGAATTGGTAGGCTAGGACATCCTCTTCTTGAATAATGAATGTATCTTGACTTAATATCTTAATGATCATGAATTGGTAGGCCTAGTGTTAGTAGCCCTTTCATAAATGACTAATGAATGTGTGGATCACTTAGAATTGGTAGACCTAAGGTTGGTAGACCTAATGTTGGTAGCTTTCTATAATGACTAATGAGGTATTTTAGGCTATGTCTTGAACCGGTAGACCTAATGGTGGTGGCCCTTCCTGATAAGTCTAGGAGCCAATGTGAATGTAAAGACCTTGAAATGGTAGACCTAATGGTGGTAGCCCCTCTTGTGTGAAATGATGAACCTAGAAATGGTAGACCTAATGGTGGTGGCTCTTTCTAGGAAGATCAATGAGATATCCTTAATATACCTCAAATCAGTAGACCTAATAATGGTGAACTTTCATGTGTATGTGCTTTGGGTGGGTAGGCCTAATGTTGTTGGCCCTCTCAAGTACAATTTTGTAATGTGATTGAAATACTCTATGGGAATGTAGGCTAAGTATCGAGTGGATATGGTAAGATGGAAACTCTCCCAACGTTAGGCTAGGGTTCCAATGAACATCTTCCTATCCCATAACTATGTGCCCACATAGGATATTAGCCAGTGAATTCAATTAAATCCAAGCTAATACTACCGGTCATCCTTAGGCAAGGAGACCACCTCTTTTCGGTGGGGGGTAGAACACTGGATTCCATGTCTAGCTTGCATGGTCTATGTCGGTTAAACGCTTATTCCCATCATGTGAGATGTGCATTATGGTTTCTTGAGGAGTTCTACAAAGGGTGGGTGGTAGTATGGGATGACATCCATTCATTGCACGAGTAGGCTTTAAGAGGATCATAGTGAATTCTCTAAGTCTTAATGACTATTGTTTGAATGTCCTCCTAGGAAGAAGTTAATGAGAATGTTGATCTAATGTCTAATGACTATTGTTTGGGTGGTAGTATGTGATTTCATCTATGCATTGCACGAGTAGGCTTTGAGAGGGTCATAGTGAGTTCTCTAAGTCTTAATGACTATTGAATGAAAGTCCTCTAAATGATGTTACTGAATAATGTGGACTCTTATATGCTTAAATGTAAATTATGCATGCTATACTTGGATTGTATTATGAGTTACTTCCTTGTCATGACTTGTTGTATATAAATGTGCCTTGCTTATGGTGACTTCAAAAGAGTACTTAGTGTGATTAGTAGTATGGGATGCTACTTGCACGTTGCACAAGTATGACTTAGAGTTGTCTTAGGTGATGGTCCTTATGTGATGATATGACTATTGTAATGTTTATCCCTTAGTGTGAGTATTGTTGAAGATGGAAAGGTTGGATGGTAAGTTCACTTTTGGTGACCATAATGTGGTACCTTGGTGTGGGTGGTGGTATGGGACGCTATCCATACATTTCAGAAGGTATAGCATGAGGGTTACTTGAGGTGAAGGCTTAAAGTAAAGGTAATGGTTTACATGTGGATATTGTCTAAAGGTGATATTATTGTAACGACTCGGAAAATGATAGGTTAAGCAAGAGCCTATGACTTTGTGTTGACTTTATAATGAGGTTCTATGAGGGGTTTTTATGTAATTTCATTTTAATTGTGTTACATCCGACAATTTAAAATGAATATGAAG
>JAJOOS010012442.1:0-27830 GCA_029582725.1 Solanum chiquidenum
GGTGAGTCCTCATTCTTCGAGGACTAGTGACATGTTTATCTTTATCGCTTTTAGTCTGTAGTTTCAGTTTTGCTAGATCTAGTTGGGGCATGTCCCAATATTTCTAGTCAGTTTAGAGGCTTATTTCAGACATAGTTAGATTCAACTTAGTATTGAGTTAATATTTTCTTTGTATTAAACTCACCAGTTTTCATTCATTTTAGATTCAATATATAGGTATTCCCCATCATTTCAGATTTATTTATTATTATAGCTTCCGCATCAGTTTATTATCTTTTGTATGCTCATGATCATGCCATCAGGGTTAACTTGGGATCACTTGTGGTCCTAGGTCCCGTGTCCTAGTCTCGGGGGTAGTCTCGGGGAGTGATATGTAAAATATCAAAAATGAATATTAACAAATATAACTAATAAAATCAATATTAAAAAATATAATAAATGTAACTAATGACATGTAAAAAATGCAATTTTAAAATTAACTAATAAAAAAAAAATCCTAAAGTTTGATAAATAAGGATAGTTATCGATAAACTTATTTAAAATTCAAAAAAAAATTAAACTATTAAATAAATAAAACTTAAAAATTACGAATTTTGAAATTGTTAGGCCAAAATTGGGTGTCAACAGGCGTTGGAAAGAGGATTCAATTATCTTTAATTTGATAGGTCATAGGCCACCAAATTCATTTTGTGCTAAAAGATATGACTGTTTTAAGTTGACCCAACAATCATTTTTCTCTAATTGGTTGTTGACCCCCACCTACGGTCCGTATGTCCAACCACAGACCATACTGGTCGACTGTGGGTGGGATCAGAGACCATAAAACTCGGGAACCCAACGAATGAACCATCCTACGGTCCGTGAGTCAATCAACGGACCGTGGTTCACGGTTGTAGGTGTCATCTTTAGATTCTGAAATTCCCTTAAGTCTGGGATTGAACCACAAGACCCCACCTATGGTCTGTGTTTCTACCTACGGTCTGTGGGTGGTTTCCATTGGTTCTGACACCAGATTTTGGAAAGCTGCATTTTCTATTTTCTCGAGTCTGAGGTGTTACATGAAACCTATAATTTTTCCTTCTTTTTGAACTCGGGGTGTCACAAGGACATATAGAGGTATCACATCACCTTATATACATCTAAATTTATATTATAAATAAGTTCTTTCAAATTGGTAAGTTGTGGCTTTGATGGGTGTTGGGTCAAGGAGACCTTGAATCCATATTTCAAAGGTTCTAGTGAGTCTGGGACGTCGAATTTAGTTGGGTAACATATCTAATTTGTGTACTTGGGATTCCGAATAAATCCTGAGGTTGCATTTGGTGAATGTTTTATGCCTTGTGTTGTTGTGTATGTTTCTCGTGCCTGCTGTTCTCTTCCTTATGATCGTGTTGTTTCCTTCGAGATCGCATAGGCATTGTTTCATGTGATTCGTAATCGCATGGTTGGAATCACAATTGCACAAGTCTAAGACCATGTGTATTGCGACCGCGTGGCCCTTATGACAATCGCGAGGGTCAAAAGTCATAGTTGACCCAATTATAAGTTGGGCGCTTTGACTTCCTCTTTGCGATCGTGAAGAGAAATTCCTGGGCATAATTAAGTTTTCCCAAAATTAGGGTTTCTTTCCCATTTTTCCATTTTGAACCCTAAGAGCTCGGTGTGGGCGATCTCACTGAGGTTTTTCGAGATTAAGCATTTAGGTAAGTGATTTTGACCCTAATCCTTCATTACCCCATTATTATTATTCCATAATCTTGGCATAAGTTTCTTGTTTTTGATTTTAAAGGAATAGAAAGTTTCTCTTGAATTTGAGTTTCAAGATTTTGAACTTTTAAAGTTGATTTCAACCGATGTCTCATCCAAAGTTCTTCCAAATCATTTGTTCCTTGGATGAATTATGTCGTCTTGTAAGTACTTTCTACATCTTCCGTCTTTAATTCATTTTTTCAATCTTTGATTTACTCATGTATTCCCAATTCTATTTTAGTGCAACTGTTGCTCCTTGTTAATTGTTGATGATTTAGATCCAACAATTACTATATACTTTTAGGTAATTATATGTGGGTATATGAGAATTTCTCAAAATCATGTCTGAAGATAAAATTGCATTCACTCGACCAAAAAAGATTTCTTTCACACCCAATTGTAGACATTTGGAGGCTTGGAGCATGAACATATAACATGGTTTCAACATTTGATAAACCAAATATAAGAATGTGTTGATAGGAGGGAGCATTTACCTGTAGAATTTATTGGTCGAGGTACTCACAAGTTGAATATATATATATATATATATATATATATATATATAAGGATGTACCTTACTTTGATGCCATGTAAATATTGAATAATTTGCCTTATTTAATAGAAGAAGGTAGCTGATGAGGTAATAAATCCACAAGATCTACAACCCATTCTCTAAGTTAATGTGGGACAATTTAACATAGGTTGAATAAATATATTGTATGCACATGAGTGTACTACCAATTTTGTAGGTTTGTTCCAAGATGTATGAAACTAATTATGTAGGTCTACTTCTATCTTCGTTCCATGTTGTATGATATTGAATTCAAATGTATTTTGCATACAGAGGATTCCAGTAGTATTTGCAGAGAGACACTGCAAGGACATGTTAAATCCTGTGTTTCTTCAGGCCCCTTATGGAAAAGCATGGGAGGTCGAAGTGGAACATTCTCAAGGACAAATTTGGCTGGTAAAAGGATGGAAGGAATTCAGTGACTACTATGCAATAAGCATCAGGCAATTTTTGATATTTGGATACAATGCTCGTGATCATTTTGATGTCACTATATTTGATATGAGTACAACAGAAATTCAATATCCAATAGAAGATATTGAATCAAATGATTCTATGGATATGTTGGATCATTTTGCTGAAAATCTGAGCCATCGCCCCATAGTAGAGAAGAGAAGAAGAAAAAGACAAGAAGGGGAAGAAGAGGATGATATTCGAATGAACCTTCAGACTAATGCTAATGTAATTGAGGAAGAAGAGGAAGATATTCCAGTTAACCTTCAAACTAATGCTAACGCACTTGAAGAGGAAGAGTCTCAAGGTGAGTATTATCCTTAACTGGTTTATTAGCTATCAAGTGAATGCATATAGTAGTAATACACTGCATTTGGATATCTATTTCAAGAAATAAGTGAAGGTTGCGAAGAGCACGAGCAAAAACCCGAAATTGGTACCGGTAAGACCAAAAGCTTATTAGACTTTTTAAAATAATTTAAGAGATTGTTTTTAGTGTAGTTAGAGACTTGTATATCAACGTGAGTATAACTTACAAGTAATATCCTTAATCGGTTCTAAAAATAAGTAGCAACTCCCATGTTTCAATTTATGTGATAAAAATTTCAATAGACACATATAGTTTTTAAATGAAATGAAGCTTACTATTGAAACCAGTGATTATAAACATGTCATAACATTAATATATGTGGCCATAAGACTTTTAAAACTTGTGTTTTTAGATATTCCATAATATTTAGGTAGGAATCATATCATTGTAGTTGTTATACTTATATCAAGTTTGTTGCAGATCAGGAAGTCGAAGAAGCTAATCATAGAAGTGAAGAAGTTGGTTCAAAGAATAACAGTCGATGCAGCGTGGTGAACTTAACTGGTGACACTCCGTATTTTGAAATTGTTATAAAAAAGACACACACTACTTATATGGTAAGGTTTAATATTTTGTACATTCTGTTTTTACATTTTCTAGATTTTTCATTCCTTTACGTTCAAATTATTTTCCTAAATATCTAATGATCATGTTTGTTTGATAAATATGTTTATTAGACTATCCCAATGAGATTCGCCAAAAGAACAAACATAGTCAACATGAAGAATATGAGGCTGGTTAATGAAGAAGGAATAGAATGGGGAGTGGAAATAGAGTACACTGAGCGAAGGGCTATCATAAAAAGAGGATGGACAAAATTTCGAAAAGATAACAAGATAGCTAGTGGTGACACTATCCGCTTCAAGTTGATTCAGGGCCGCGTTGCTAATGTTTTGCAGGTTCAGAAGATCCCAACACCCCATTCCTTACGATATTATTAGCTACAATTTCTTTGGATTGCATTCTGGCCATTATAGTTCGTCTATGGAAGATGCTAGGAAGATGTTATATTTGTTTGCTTTAAAAAGACAGACAAACAATCAAACTATGTATTCAGATAGATTACTGCATTAATTGTCTTCTTATAACTGCAAGTAATATGTATTCATCAAAGTGATCTAGTAAGCATTTTATTCAGTAAACATTATGGAATGTAATTCTTACTTGTTCTGCAAAGTGATTTGGTAAGCATTTTATTCAGTAAACATTATGGAATGTAATTCTTACTTGTTCTTGTCTTATATATATATATATATATATATATATACTACTATCTTAAAATCACGAACTCCCTAATTTGAATATTAAATTACTATAATATCCCCAACTTAAAACACTCAATTTAGTATGTCTTCTATATATTATTAAATTGGGTGTTTTAACTTTGGGGCATTATAAGGGAGTTCATGCTATTAAGGTAGTATTTCTACTATATTATATTAAAATTTTACACCTTTTCACATTGACGGTTGTGACTTCTCCGAAGAGTTCTGACTTTTTAGATAAGGCATAATAAATACCTTTTTACACTATCTTTTGTTGGTTATAAATAAAGGGTTTTTTCCACATTCTTAAATAATGAATTTTCTAAGTTTTCTATTCTTCTTCTTCATAAAACAAGGAAGATTTTGAGAAATGTTCAATTATGCAGTGACAATATTTTTTGGGGTCAATTAGATAGATCAACAAAAAGATATGCAACAATGAGAATGGAATAACTCAACTACACACAAAAAGACTATCTAGATAATTCATATCTATTCATTTTCATTGCCTTAAACAAATTTTTGCAACAACTTCTATCTGACAAGATGTTCAATAATTTTCTATTGCAAACTACAAAAACTTGAATAGTCCAAACTAGATTTAACAAGTACTCCTCTATTTCAAATTTATTTGGTTGTACTTTTATTTTTGTTCAGTTTAAAATAGAATGTTTTTTTATGGGTAGGGGGTGGAGGGTGGGGATGGGGGGAGGGCTGTTCTGTACTTCTAACTTTCATGTGACAGTTTAAGATCACAAATGTACATTCTACATATCCTTAGTTTAATACCAGAAAATTAAAAGTCTTCTTTATTTTTAAAATGTTCAAACCCAAATTAAAATTACACATGTCTATATTAATATATATTACCTTAAAAGCATGAATATCATAACTTAAATGTTAAATTATTGGGATAAGGTACAAGTATCCCCCTAGACTATGACCAAAATCCCAGAGACATACCTTAACCAAACTATGGTCCTATTACCCCCACCCTAATACATTCTTTGTAATTTTGTACACCTTTTAGCTTACGTGACACCCAAACCTCTCTCATGCGCCTCAACTACGTGGAGTCATAGAGTGTGTCACGTAAGCCAAAAGGTGCATAAAATTACAAAAGAAAAAGTTCAGAGGGGTAATAGAACCTTAGTTTAGTTAATGTGTCTCTGGGATTTAGATTGTAACACCTCGCTAAGTGAAAGAGCGGGAATTAGAAAGAGACATTTTTTAAAAGAATGAAAGATCTGGAAAATTGTTTAAGTTCTGTTAAGTTTGAGTTTTGGGTCAACTTCAATCGACCATAACTCCTAGTTAAAGATGAGTTAGGTGTGCTACAAGATACTGTAGGAAATATCTTTGAATTATATTTCCAACGCAGCTGAGTTTGCTCAATTTTGAGTTCGTATGAGGGAGATATACCCATTTGAAGTTGGGTTATCTAGATAAGGAAAGTCAAAACCATATTTTAGAAGGGTATTATGCTCTTTTAATTACCCAATTAAACTATTTCATTTTTAGTAAGTTATGTGGGGTCTAAAATGAGTTAGTTCATTTTACACAATCAAGAAATACGTAGGTCTTTGAGAGAAGAGAAAGAGGAGAAAGGAGAATAAAAGTTCAAGATTCGTCAAGTTCTTGCGATTTAGGTTGTGAATTTCGCCAAGGATTCAATCCTATGAGGTATGTGAGTTCACATAGCGTGGGGTTTGTTCACCCATGCGTCAAACATATTTATTTCAGCGTGAATTCGTTCTAAAAAGGTTGAAAGTTTGATGTTCTTGATATGTGTTCTTGAATTTGCTTTCGTTCTTGAATTGGGTTGAGACTGAGGAGTTCTTGAGGTTATTGCATCGATTTATAGATTTGTTTTGAGTTAGATTCTTGTGTTCATGTACTGGGTATCTCTAAGAGGAATTTAGAAAAAGAATCAAATTTCAGTGAATTGGGGTTGGGGTTAGAAAATGAAGAAGGAAAAATTCGAGTAGGAATTGGAACGCAAGTTCGCTTCGCGGACTTGCTCCCCCAGTGAGCAAATTTTCCCTTCGCGTCGCCGAAAGGACGCGGACTCCACTATCTCAAAATTTATTTTGCGACCAAATATTAAAATTGCATCTCCGCGTCGCGGACTTTTTCCATACAATGATTTCTTGATAGTTTCTCATGTTTAACTATCTAAAAACACTCATAAACATCATCAGATCTTTCCTATCACAATTCACAATCCTTGAATCCATAAATTCAAATTCAAGAAAAGTTAAGAGCCAAGTCTAGAGAGTTCTTATCGTCCTTTCAATAAGTCTTTTGCAAGTGTTTTAAACTTGTTTTAAGACTTGAGTTTTGAGTTAAGTAAGAGTAACAAATGAAGTTCATTTCTTCAAAAAGAGTATATGGGAACTAAGTATTTCCAAACAGTAAATGTTTTCACATTTAAATAAGAGAGGAAACACCGATTTTCAAGAGAACATTTGAGCTAGTTTTTGAGTAATTATCTCAAACCACAGAAAGAGCTTTTGTTTTTAAACATATGAGCTGAGTATTTTGGGAGTAGTATTGAGCACCGATATGGGGATGAGTTCATAATAACTCAGGTCTCCATAAACCATGTAGTCATCGTGGGTAGAAAGGGTCATACTTTTTAGATGATTCCTTAGTACGTTTTAGCATAGACTAGTGGATCCACTTAGTTGAGATGTTCCATACTCCGGCAAGGTATAGGATAGTTCTGGCAGTGTGGGCGAAACGATGTATCATCACATACCTCATAGTGATGGTTTTCGGTTAGAGAAACTCCCACAAAATTATATTACTTTATATACAAATTAATTTTTTATTGTATTTATTTAAATACATTGAGTTGTTACTTACTGTTTAAATGCTTTATATAAACTGCACCTTTAGTGTTGTTTATTTCTGCATTGAGTTGAGTATCCATGAGTTGACTAAAGCTGAGGTAATTGTTTCTTTCAGAAGTCAGTTCAAGCTTATGTCATGTTTAGTTTTTTCCTCGCATGCTCGTACATTCAATGTACTGATGCCATTTGGCCTGCATCGGTTTATGATGCAGATACAAGTAATCAGGATCAACATCTAGCGCCCCGTTGATCCAGTTGAGCACTCAGAGTCAGTTGGTGAGCCTCTTTGCTTTTTGAAGGACCCCTTTGGTTATATTTTGCTTTATTTCTTTTGGTTATTTCAGTTGTTAGGATGATCGGGGGTGTTGTCCCGACATCCCTCTTAGTATCTAGAGGCTTCATAGATAGTTAGATATGAGTTCTTTAGTCCTGATAGTTCAGTTGTTTGATTTTAAAGACTTGACTTGCCATTTTGGCTAAGTTGAATGTTATTTTATAAACATTCTCAGTTTATCTATTCAGACAGTTTATTTAAGATAGTATTTAAGTACATTTTCTGTTGAGTAAGTCTTCCGCTGAGAGTCTAGCAAGGCCAAGGGTTCGGTTAGAGCCAACAATGGTTTTCGAGTGCCAGTCCCTCCCAGGGTATAGGCTCGGGGAGTGACATCGATCATAGTCTAGGGCAGTACTTGTGCCTTATCTCTAAATTATTCTAATACCCCAACTTAAAACAAAAAATTTAGTATATCTTCTATATCTTATTTTATTTCTTTATTTATATTTAATGCAAAAACCTTTTCACATTGAAGGACTGTGACTTTTCTCAAGGGTTCTGACTTTTTGATATACCGTAAGTTTACGGTATTTTTAATACATTTCACTTAAGAGTTGTGTGTGTCTAGGGCCATTTTGTAATGGTTTTTATGTATTTTTCTCATGTTTGCAGGAAATATGTTCAGACGTGGAAACTGAGAGACGCAGCTGAAGGATGTGCAAAAAATGGCATCTACGGAGGTGATCCACGGACCGTAGGTCCATTCACGCTCCGTAGATGGGTGTTGTAGATGGGCGGGCAAGGCTTGAAGGAAAATCAGGGAATTCTTGACCAAGTGTGGAACCACAGTTGCAATCGACAGACCATAGATTGATCTACGGACTATATTATTGATCCGTCAAATGATTCAAAGAGGAGTTCCAATACCTAATTTTGAAGATTCTAAGAATGGAGCTACGGAGGAGGATCAACGGACCGTAGATCAATCCACGATCCGTACTGGTGCTCCATCATTTTGTTCAGAGATTTGAAGATTTTGAAGTTAGAAATTTGCCCCAAGTGCTGAGTCACGGAAGGGACGTACGGACCGTAGATCAATCCACGGTCCGTAGGTCAGTATCATCGATCGAAACCGCGTCCTGAAACATTATTTCCTTATTTCATTTCCTTTTTTAGTTAGGACTTATTTTTCTATATATAGGGCATGTAAACCTCGTTTTTGGGGTGAGACTTCATTATTTTAGTTCTAGTTTTTGTCTTTAGAGATTAACTTGCAATTTTAGCAATTCTTGATTTCCTAAGTTCGTTTTGAAGATTTTAACTTTGCAATTCAAGTTGGGTTTTTTAGATTTCTTCTACTCTAATAGTAAGTTCATGAATTCTTCTTATACAACTATGAATTGTGTTCTTCCTAGCATGAGTAACCAAATTCACAACTAGGGTTGTGGGAACCACGAGTGATTAACGACATATGAATAGTAATTAAGCAATTCTTAAATAGTGTTATTGCATGCATTGATAATTCTTTTGCTTAGAAATATTTTTAACGAGTTCACGCGTTAGAACTCGCCTTGTTACTACTTGTCGGACCAAGGAGGTAGTTAACAAGAAAAGAATTATCAACATGGATTTGGTGTGATACTATCTAATAGTCTAATGTCGATTGGTGCGAGGGTGAAAACTAAGTCGTACATCGATGTGATGTCTAATATGAGGTAAAGGTAAGGGTTAGTAAATACACACATAGCCGGACCAAGGATTTAGAGATACCTAACTTATCACTTTGCATGTAATACACTAGGAATGGATTGCTATTACTAGGATTACCGCGTTATGAGATTATGGGGAACACGTACACCCTAGTTACTTTCTCATTTTGATAACAACTAAAGTTTGAATCTTGCTCATTGATTACTTACATAATTTCCTGAATTTGTTTCACAAATCCCCCCCTTTAATTACTTGTTTTCGGAGATACATTGACTAAACGAATATAATTGTTATTGAACTTAAGTCTAAACCATATTCCTCGTGGGATCTACCCCAAACCTATAAGTTAGATTCTTTACTTGATAACCATCGCTTATACCTCTTTAAGGAGGTGTAATTTGAGTGTATCACTTTTCCAAAGAGTTATGACTTTTTTGATGAGTTGTGACTTTTTCGAAGGATTGTGACATTTCTAAACGGTTGTGATTTTTTTATAAGGCATAATATGCACCTTTTCACACTACTCTTTGTTGGCTATAAATAGAGGGGTTTTCGCTAATTTTTAAACTACATTTTAAAAAATTTTCTATTGTTCTTCTTCTTCTTGAAATACTCAGTTTAGTATATCTTCTATATGTTATATGATATTAATTTATATTATATAGGAAAGGGTTTGAAATATATTCGAACTTTGACTGAAATGGTAGTAACAATCCCAAACTTTAGGCAGGACCTATTACCCCCCTGCACTATTTAACCGTGTGTTTTAAAGATATATAGGTGTTCACGTGGACATCATAAATATTACATCATTATAAATAGTAACTTATCCAGGTGGGCACTTATATATCTTTAAAATACACTATTAAATAGTGCAGGGGTAAAGTTTGGAATTGTTACAGCAATATCGGTCAAAGTTCAAATATATTTCATACATTTTTCCCTATATTATATGATATTAAAAGAAGACAAGTTTTAGCATTGAATGTTTGTGACTTTTCCAAAGAGTTGCGACTTTTTCGATGAGTTGTGACCTTTTCGAAGGATTCTGACTTTTCTAAACGGTTCTGATTTTTATAATAAGGCACAATAATCACATGTTCAGATTATTCTTTGTAGACTATGAATGGAGGGATTTCCTCACATTTCTAAAATATGATTTTTTTAAGTTTTCTATTCTTATTTTCTTAAAAACAAATGTTAACTGATTTTGAAGTTCAGTGGGATTAAAAAAACTCCATAACTTGAATGTTAATGTACTATAATATTCCAACTAGAAACACTCAATTAAGTATATCTTCTTTATTTTATATCGATATTTATTTATTTATATTATATTAAAAGCAGAAACTTCAACAACACAACAATAACTAATCAATAAACTATGGGGGGGGAGGAGAAGGTCAATTTAAGAGTTGTAATTAAAAGATTTTAAGAGTGACTATGTTTATTTTTACATATTACGATTAGTTAAAAAATGAGAGAAAAAAAATCTTTTTAAAAAGAAGAAGAAAATCTAATTGGAGGACATAGAGAGGTGTCACATTACTTATCTATATCTAAATTCTAAAAACACTCAATTTAGTGTATATTCTATATTTTATATCAATATTTATCTATTTATATTATATTAAAGTGGAAACTCCAACAACACAACAATAACTAAGCAATAAACTCTGGGGGGAGAGGTCTATTTAAGAGTTGTAATTAAGAGATTTTAAGAGTGAATTTATTTAATTTTACGCATCACAATTAATTTAAATTGAGAAAAAAGTATATATATATATATATATATATATATATATATAATTGGAAGACATAGAGAGGTGTCACAACACCTTATATACATCTAAATTTATATTATAAATAAGTGCTTACAAATATTGATTTGACAACTTTAAGTTGTAATCATAAGAAAGCTTACATTCACTATTCATAGGAATTTATACTTTATATTCCATTTATAAATTTTTTTTAAAATTATTGATTAAGTAACGTTACATTATTTTTAAAATAGTGTACTACATGGTTTGATATTCACGTGTAATGCACGTGCCTCAAAACTTGTGTGTATATATATGTGTGTGAAAATTCTTTTTTCTAATCGTCAATTATTTACTAGCAAATGTAATACTATTTTGCAACTTTGTGAATAGTTATAAGCCATGATGGAAGAAGAGAGAGAAACTCTCCATTCTCACTAAAATAAAAATTAGAACCGTGAATCAATGTCATGAAGACCTAAATCCACTAGCCCCACCAGATAAATGAGGATTAGAATCAAGTTGGGATTGAGGGACCAGATGTGAGAAAGTAGAATTTCAAAACATACTAATTGCTTTATATCCCCTTCATGAAGATATGCTTGTGGATAAGCAGTGCTCAAGCCTTAATAAATATGAACAACAAAAAGATAAGAAACTACCACAAGAGGATAAAGAAGGTGACCACATATTATTAATTACTATCTGGTGAAGTAAAAAGAAGAATCTATAGACCATGGACATATTCCATTAAATGGGCAAAGAATCCTCCACAACTCTCTAAAAGAGAGATTGATTATGTTGTGGAGAGTGACTGAAAAAGACTGTCAAATCACCCAACTCCACAGCCCTGGTGAGTCTACTCCTAAGTTGGAGCAACAAGCAAGAAATTGGGCTCATATTAACTAATTTACCTCATGACTATTATATAACAAAGTTTTATAAAGAGGAAAACTTATTGTGAATTCTATAACAAGGACCTTGATTCATCAATGGATACTTTTTACATGTCAAAATGTGGCATCAAATTTTGTTGCCTCCAAAGCCAGAGAAAAGTTTCACGTTACCTATTCCCATAATTTCACATTTCTTCCCATCTAGAAAGGCTACACTGCCCCTTGGAAATCAGTATGTGTTTTTTTAATTTGAAGTCCAACGAAAATATTTTGTTTACCCATAATGCTCATTTAAAAACCACTAATCATCAAAATTGTGGTCATATTTCAACGTCACCTTTTACTGTCCATTCTTTTGATTAGTAAATACATTATCGATGAAAAAATAAAGGAAAAAACACACTAGTAAAAAGGGAGGAGAAAATGAAAATTAGCATCCAACAACTCCATACATGATTGTTATTTATAGATTAACCATAAGAACGAGGTAGAAGGGAGTTAAGGAGACAATAGTATTTAAGTGAGGAATATAAAAAGATGGAGATTTCAAAAAATGATATAAAAGATAAAAAAAAATCAAGATCATAGATAGATGTCACATCACCTTATCTATGTCTAGCTTTATTACGTATATAGATTCTTGTTGTTTTTTCTCCATATGAGTGTGAAGATGAGGATAAATTTATTCTCCCATATATTCTATCAATGTGTTGGATTTCTTTTTAATTAAATCTTTTAACTCCTAATTTATAATAGAAGAGTTTGTAGAATTCAAGAAGATATATCTAAATCAAGTGAAATATACTTAAGGACAGTGTCAACGGTAAGCAATTTTGTATAAGCATCGAGATGAAATATTCTCCGTAACATTTCCATTTGGGAACAATTTTGTAGTTCTTGGAAATATTTACTTAAATATGTTCATGAAAGATTGGTGCACACTCGTAATTCAAAGTAGACGTATTTGGAAATTTAAACCAATGAAATCGATCTTAATCCATATATAGCACCATGAATTTATGTTTGAACATACATTTTACTAGAAAACAAATTGTCCATTCGATGTAACGCTAAGGAGGAAATGATTTTAGTTGTGCTATGAATTTCTTTAACTGATTTATCATCTGGTTTGTTTGTAAAGAAGTCTTTGATGTCTATAGCATCGACAACTGGGAAAGCAATGGATATTGATAAAGAGATGAGTGATGAATTTCCACTCATTTGAGGCTCTTTTCTTCGTTATTTTAGCTTGCTTTGGTTTAGAATCTGTGTTTTTAATGTGGTTTTCTTCATATTTTCAGGAACATGAAATGGAAAGTAGATTTAGAAGATTTTTTAAGAAACCAAGTGGAATTGGAGCAACAAGAGGTTAAGAGCTGAAAGTTAAATTTCTGGAAGGAAAAGTGCCCTCCGCGAACGCGCCTGAAGAACCATGAACGTGGAGTTCTAGTCAACAGAGGACTGTGAACACGCCCTAGAGGCCGCAAACGCAGAACTTTGGTCAACAGAGGTCCGCGAACGCACCCTAGAGGCAGCGAATATGGAACATTTGTGAACCCATGTCCGCGAATGCGGACCAATCTACGCAAACGTAGAGTGTCACATTTTCAAAGAAGCTGGGCAAATTAGGAATTTCACTATCTTTATCCCAAAACCCTTTTTACACTGATGAGCAGTCATTGTTCACTTATGCAACATTTCATATCATATTATAGAGAGTTACTCATAGCTTAGCTTAATTTTGGGTTGCGATATTGAAGGCGAGTTGCCTCACAACTTCATTTGTGGATTTGTAGATTGTGTGGGTGTAATCACTTGTATGAAATTGGAGATTTTGTGCTAGAAATAGACAATGTTATTTGGGTGTTTAGTTTATTGTTCTATTGTTTTTGTGATTCCTTGTTTCCATGCTTGATTTCATGAAATAGTTTCAATCTAATTTTCATGTTTGAATCTATAGGTTGAGAGTGCATGCTCAATCTTAGCTTCCGATCTCTGGTCAATACTTGAAAGAGATTGATTGGAGTGGAGAATTAGATTGATAATTGCATTTTGACTTTGAATATTGAATTTGAGATCGAAAGATGAAAGTTTAGGGTTTCATTGTTGAGTGTTAAACTTCTTTGAAAGAGAGTTTGATCTTGAGTAGTGGGTAGTTTTTTATTGATGTAGATGAGACCGAAAGGAGATTCTATTCATAAACACTTTGAGATTAAAAGATAATTAGCATGATTGGAGATAACCTAGCCTACCTATTAGTGATTTATCTTGGGTTGAATTCTAATGGATCTTGAGTGTTAATTGAATCTCAAGTTTTCCAAATTCCCATACATCCCTTGCTTGATATTGCCATGGCTCCTGTTCGTAGTTTAATTAGAAAAATTGCCTATTATTTTATATTTTTGTACCTTATATGTTTAGATTCAAGCTAGTATCTAGTTAGCCTTTTATCTTTTCAATCGTCATTACATTGTTCCTTGTGGGATTCTGTCACACCCCGAGGCTAACCCCTAGACGTAACACGGGACTTAGGATCACGAGTGACCCCAAGCTAACCCTGAGTCTGGCATATATCAAGCATACTGAAAATAACTAAGTAAAACATGTACTATGTGAAAGCGAAAAATAGTGAATATCTGAAAGGGGGGAAAACCCAACTAGTCTGAATATGTAAAATATATTAAGAGCTTAGTGATGACTGAAATAACACTTAACAACTCGAGTTGAATCTACTAATATCTCTGAAAAGCCTCTAACTGAGTTAAGTTACTGCGATATGCCCCAGCTAAATCTAACAAAATTGAAAACTCAAAGTAATGACTAAAATAAAAAGCATGTCTATTGTCCTCGAAGTACGAGGACTTACAACTGAAGTTGTTGAAGTCGAATCAAGAATTGATCTAAGCGTGATCTGGAAACTGAGTGCCTAAAACTACATCATAAAATAATGTAGCGCAAAAGTATGTGTCAGTACTTTGAATGTACTGAGCATGCAGGATATAGATATGTTAAATTGAACAATATGTAAGTAACTAAGCAATGCATAAGCTGAACAATGGTATAACTAAACAAGGATACAGACTGTGCTGAAGTATAAGTGAAAGATAACTAGATCCAATGACCATGTACTAATCATGAAGTTGGCATGTTGAACTGTATACTGAAGTAAATGATGATACCATGGTCAATGCAATAAGAGTCTACTATGGGAGCTACTATTAAAAGACATAAATCGTTTGAGCTAAACGTGGAGTCCGATGTATATGCCCCATCGAAAAGACCCAATATACCTTACCAGGGGTATAGAGGCATGTCTGTGGCGTGATCACTAAAAATTGTTGCCCAATAGAGGGAACTTTTGAGCCTACGTTGGCACGTAGTTCTGGGACTTTGGGGGTAACTGAACCCTAATCCAACTCGATGCTAAGTCTACTCCCAACTAAATATTCATGAAGTAAAAATGCACTAAATATTGAATAACTCAAAACTAACATGATAACTGAGAATGCAACATTTATATACAGAGAATATAACATTTGAAATCTGAAGCATGAATTTCTGTCTGGTTGGCCTAGCAAGTAAAATTCATGAACTAGGATAAATTTACACAAACTAGGATTCTGAGTGTTATGCATGGAATTATACTAAATTATCAAGAAACAAGTTATTTAGATCAAAGGAGCCATAATCACAATAAATTTTGAAAATAAAAATACCCTAGGTCTGAACAGTTTATTAGAATCGGAAGAACTAACTGAATTCTAGGGACCTAATGGGTGAAAGGAACCTACTAGTGAAATCCCACAAACCTGTTGATGAAATGTACGGAGAAATCCTTTGAATTTTGGGGTTGAACTTCGAAGAACACCTCTGCTTGTTCTTGGAAGAAACTGGCGACTTTTCCTCTTCTTTTCACCCTAAGTTGGATGATTTTTGGAGAATGAGGGTTTTGGGTATTGTCTGACTAGATTATTAGGATTAGACTAAGTAAAACGACGTATCTTAGGCATCGAACGACATAGTTTAAGTGCCCAATGCATGGGGAAAAGACCAAAATGACCCTGATTTAAAACTGACAGTGTCATTCACGGTGGGACTGATGGACTGTCATTAGGATCACGGCTCGTCAACTGGGTCGTGGTTGTGGCCCTACTCAACAGGGCTCTACTCAAATGAGCGTAACATTTTACTCCGAGCTTGGATTTTAGCAAACTCGGTGGCCTTGGAAATAGAACTCAAAGATATTTAATTTGATAAGTCATGGTCCACCTAATTTATTTTATGCTAAAAGATATGACTGTTTGAAGTTGACCCAAAACTTTAAGACTAACATGTTCCCTCCATGGTCCACTTTACGGATCGTGTGAAGCACCATGGGCCTTAAATGCCATCGTGGTTCCTCATAGTGTCTTGGGGTTCCTGGGGTACTTTTCATGGACCACATGACGGCCAGTGTGGAGTCCCACGGCCTGTGGAGGGCTCTTTGGTCCTCCATGTTTGGCTGGGTGTGAACCACGATAAGGGTGACGGGTCGTGGTCCTGTTCATGGCCCATGAACCCCTCTGTGGTTCCCTTTTTTCTACTGTTCAGTCTTAGTTAGGTTCTGAGGTGTTACAAATTCGTCCTCGACTCTTAGTTGGGTATTTTTATTGACGACGACCACTCACTCTTTTGATTAGTTTTGAGGAGTGATTTGAGAGTTATCATAAAGCTTCTCAAATTAAGTCAAGACCAAGTGCATCTAGGGTCAAAGTTATATTTGATCTAATAGAAAAGCTTCCAAATCGTATAAGTTCAGTTTGTGGACGGAAAATCGGGTACATTTATCAAGGTTTCTTAGGAGATTGTATATGTAATCTTCCTTTGTATTACAATTATTGTAACCACCAACGTCATGAGGAAGGAAGTCGTCGTTTGATCTCGAAAATAAATCAAAATAACAAATAATTTGTTGATAGCAATGAAGTTTCTTTGAAAGGTACTAGCAAAATTGAAAAATATCAAGGTGATGCGAGGAAAATATTAAATAAAAAAAAGGTTTGTAAGTGTCGATAAAAGTATAGCTACTGCTTTAGATCAACAATTGGTTGTTGTCACTTCTGAGAAAAATCGTGCAGACAAGTAGTAAAGGTAGTACGACTCCCATAAAGAACCAGTTTAAAAGTAAATGTATAAAAACCCTACTTTTTCAAAATGATGTTTAGAACCAATGCATTTACCGTGGTCGTATTACAAAACAAGTGAGAATGAGAATGCAATGCAATGCATGTCATCACCAGTGGCGGATACACATTCAAATTTATGGATGCTTGAGCACCCATTACATTTTGGAGCCAACACTATTATTTATAAAAGAAACCTAGTAATTTGTATAAATATGTAAATTGAGCACCCATTTTAATACCAGCTTCAAATCATAAATATATATATATAAGAACCCTAGGCCCACCTACGTGGCACCACCACAAATCATAATTCCTTTTTAATTTATTTTATTTCGAAAACAAGCCTTCCCCTTTCATGAAAAGTTGTGACTTTTATGAAGAGTTGCGATTTTTATGAAGAATTGCGACTTTTATGAAGAGTTGAGACTTTTATGAAGAGTTGTGACTTTTATAAAAGGTTGTGACCTTTTCGAAGGGTTGCAACTTTTTCAAAGAGTTGTGAACTTCCGATAAGACACAATAATTAGTTATCCACATTACCCTTTGTTGTCTATAAATAGAGGACTTTCCTCTCATTTTAAAACAACAAAAAAATTTGAACTTATTCTTCTTCTTCTTGACAATTAAATATTTGTGTATTTTGCTCTTGTTGAATGGCTCACTGACACCATTGTGTTTGTATCAATACACTGGTGAATTGAATCGTTCTATCTTGAGAAGATCTATTCCTTTAAAACTCGGGTACTAGAGGGGAATAATTTCCTTAAGGGGACACTGTGCATTCAGTGGGCTCGATTTTTTTCATTTTGTTTCATTCTATTGGTGAAGATCCTGGTATGTTTTTTACAGTCATTAATTTATGCTTATATTATTAATTGTTGTTTTTGAGTACATGCTTTAAACTTTGTTGTTTATGTTTATGCAAAGTTATTGTTATAAGTATTTGTTAGTACAGATTAAATAACAAACGTTAATTGAGTATTCAAGCAAGTTTTCTCTACTGAAATTGTTGAAGGTACAATAAGAAAAAGCCCTTACACATCTCTAATTTCTTCATCAACAATGTCATTCCTTCACATACAAGGATGTGATTTTGTGTTCTTTAGAAAATCCTCTGAGAGTTAATAACTTTGCATGCCCATATTTATTTATTTTTTATGTTGTTTTTATCTATTTTTACTAAATTTTATCAATGGATATTATGATTACTTTAAGGATTGAAATTGAAGTGTTAGTCAATTTTTTGAGGTATGTTATTTCAAAACATAGAAACTTTTCTGGTTAGAATAATTGGTTATCATCATTGGATATGTCATAGTTTACTCCCTTTAATGTATGTTTTTTCTCACTGTTTTGTTGTCTCCTTAAAATTATATTGATTATTTTTTGTTTGGTATGTATATGATCTCACTTGGACAAAGCTTTTCTTCCTTTTAATGTTTTTCTTTTTTTCCTTCTCATTTGGCTCTTCTAAATATTTTTTGTGTGAGTTATGACTATTTTCGGCAAGTTTAGTTTGAAGAATATGAAAAAAAACCTACTCTAAATAAAAGTAATATCTTAAGCTACTAAAGATATGTCTATTAACATATATTTGTTGTCCTCCATGTCACAATTCATTGCTGAGCATTTGAGTTATCTAGGTTAGACTCATTTTTAATTTTCTAATGTTCGAGAGTATTTCTTTAACATGAGTCTAGAATCCAACATTTTGATCGACTTGTACTTTCATAATGTAACAATTATACATACATATTTTGGAAAAAGTCGTAAAGTTGCCTTGATGAAGCATCTATAAGGGTCTTCAGAGCAGCAGTTTAATGAAGAATGAATTTCTAAAAAGGTAAAAAAAATATTATTTTGTTGTTGTTTCAAATTTATTTCTCCCCTTCTATAAATTATTTTACAGTAACAAAGTAACAATAACAAAAAGTGGTGAACGTTTGACCTCAGACAATTAGATTGTCTCTAAAAAGATTTATTTATGTTGTTGTGGTGTACATTTTTAGCGGTCTTAACTTATTTATAACTGATATTGATTATCGAAAACTTTCACATAATTATTTTTCACAAGGATTTTTTTAACCATAAAATTATCAGATTCTATATTTTTCATATTAAAAAAATAGAAAAAGTGATTTCGCTACATAAATACATCACTCAATTTTAACAAGACAATTATATCATCAAACATATATTATGATAAATTATGTAAAAGATAAAAATGATTAGATATCAAGATATTTTTAATCATTAATTATATATTTACAATTCTTGAGATATGTGATAATGTCAAATCATTTAATTTCTATTGAAATGTTCTAAAAACCCACTAAAATTTACTTTTTTTTTCATTATAACAGTCGACTATTGGAAAGGTTGTTCAAAACCATAGAAAGATTATTTATGCCCGTGCGAAGCGCGGATAAATTACCTAGTTAAAAATAATTTAGCACCCATAACTAAAAGATTATGGATCTGGCACTGACGATCACCAGCATTGTAACACCTCGTATCTCAAAATGAAGAGAAATCCTAGTTTTCAGAAAACTGGTGCAAGTACCAACGGAACTACCCACAGACCGTAGATGGGACCACATACCATAGGTGGGGTTCCGTTATTAAGACCAAATATATATTGTCCCAGATCCCACCCATGGTTGACGAGTACGGTTCGTGGTTGTTACGACTCAGAAAATAAGTAGGTGAAACCAGAGTCTTACGTGAGAGTTGTTGAGTTTGGTGTGAGGTTTAGAAGTGTAAAATTACTTCCCAAATTTAGTATGAATGTTTTAGGGTTAGAGCGTCAAGGTACGACCCCCCAAGGACCACCCAAGGGGTCCTTGAGGAGGACCCCAAAACAGTCCCTAAATCTGCCCAAAAAGGGCCACCTACGGTTGGGACTCACGCCCCGTGGTAAGGGGTCGTTGGTCAAGGCCTGAGTGCACCTGAAAATTTTTAGCTGCAAACCACCACCCACGAGAGTGCATTACGGCCTGTAGACCCTCCCACAGTCCATGGGTCGGGGTCTCGTGGGTGAGGCAGTTTTAAAGTTGATTTGTTTTAAGTTGGGGACCTAGGGGTTAATTCCAAATTAGCTAGGGGGTTAAGTGGGGATGGTTAATTATTTATTAGGGCCCCTATATATACCTAATATACCCTTAATTAGGTGGTTTCCAAATCATTATTTTAGATTCACAAAAGAACCCAAATTCTCTCCAAATAATTCTCTCTCTAAAACCTCCATTGAAGAAGAAGAAGAAGTCAAGGTCTAGGGCACAAGAACTCATATTTTCCACTCAATTTAGCGAGGAATCTTCATAAGGTATGGTGGCTTTTCATCTATGGGTAGCCTTCACCCATAGAGTCCCTTCAAAACTTAATTTCAAAGCTTCCAATTTCCCCCAAGAGCTAGGGTTTCAATCTAAGTCATGGGTTCTCTTTCAAAACGTTTTCAATGGTTTAGTTATGATGGATTATGATTGAATTGATGATTTATTATTGAATTATGATGAAATTCCCCCATGAACCCATGAATCCCCCATAATACTAAATTGTGAATTTATGATGTGGGTTGATTGATTATAGAAGAATGTCAATTGATTATGTCAATATTGATTGAGTTATTGAATCATGATATTCCCCTTATCTAATGTTGTAATTCTAGATATTTGGTTTGAGTTTGATTCATAGCCCTTTGAGGGAAAATTATGAGGATTGTGGTATAATCATGATGCTTATGTACATGCTTTGTGATTTCAATGAAAGTAATGTGATTATGACTATAATGCAATTGTGATATTGTTGAAAGGTTATTCTCAATTATACATTTGTGAATGATGATGATATGTTGTGAAAGGTTTCTTCAATGTAATGATACATCTTGAATTGGTAGGCTTAGGGCATCCTCTTCATGTGTAATTGAAAGTGTCTTGATTTAATGAACATTGAATAGGTAGACCTAATGGTAGTATCCCTTTCATAAATGATTAATGAAGTATTAGAAGGCTTTGTCTTGAATCAGTAGACCTAATGGTGGTAGCCCTTTCATGATGAATCTATGAACTACTATAATGATGAACCTTGAATCGGTAGACCTAATGGTGGTAGCCCTTTCTTAAGGATTCAATGAGCTATCCTAATAATGTACCTTGAATCGGTAGACCTAATGGTGGTAGCCCTTTCATGTATTTAATAATGTACCTTGACTCGGTAGACCTAATGGTGGTAGCCCTTTCATGTGTAATAATGTTAATGAGAATGAACTACTCTATGGAAATTTAAACCTTAGCACCGAGTGGATATTGTAAGGTTGAAGCTCTCCCCACATTAAGACGGGTTTCTATGAACACCTTCCTTACCCCATAACTATGTTCCCACGTAGGTTATTAGCTAGTGGATCCACCTAAGCTAAAATCTTACTGGTCCTACCTTAGGCAAGTAGACCAACCCTTTATGGTGTGGGATAGACACCGGATTCCATGATTTGCTCACATGGTCTATGTAGGTTAGGGCTTATTCCCATCATGTGAGTTATGTGCTATCGTTACTCATGAAGTTCTATGAAGTGTGGGTGGTAGTATGGGATGCCATCCATGCATTGCACAAGTAGGCTTTGAGAGTGGCAATGGTGTGTTTCTCTAATGTCATAATGTCTAATGAAATGAATGTGCTCATAAGGATGCTAATGAGAATGTTAACTTAAAGGCTAAATGTAAAGATGAATGCTTAACTTGTAATGTTATTATGAGTTGCTTTCCTTGTCATGGCTTATTAAATGTGAATGTTCCTTGTCTATGATTATTAACTAAAGATGAGAATAAAGAATGGTAAGTATATCTATGGTAGCCTCAAAGTGGTGCTTAGTGTGAATGGTATTATGGGATGCCATTCCTACATTGCACAAGTATAACTTGGGGCTACTTAAGATGATGGTTCTAATGTGTTATAATGACTTACATGATGAATATGCTTATGTCTTATGCTTTCATACTAAAAAATGCATGATGATTCCTAAAGTTGACAAAATGCATGGTTTTCTACCAAAATGTCCTTTTTAGCATGATTTTTGTATGGCTATCATACTTGGTACATTTTTGTGCTAACCCATATTTCTTCTACTTTTTCTACAAAGTGTAGGTTCCGGATCTTAAGGTGACTTCTACTGTTCAAATCTTGGATTGATTCTATTCTTGCTAGTTGGTGAGTCCTCATGGTTCGAGGACGAGAGTTGTTCATTTCTAGTTTCTTTCATGTCATTTTACGTTTCAGACTATGTTGAAGGGTTGTGACATTATCTTTGATTCAAAACTTGTATTAGATTGTCATGTGAGACAAAGTTAGACTTCCGCTTTTTTTAAAATAAAGACTTCGATTGTATGGATTAAAGTTTTAAAATTTTGTATCGTTTCTTATGTCTTATGTTATGAATGCTATGAGGCTTGTATAAGGCTTTTCGGAGTCTTGTACGCCATGTTACGTCTGGGGTGTAGATTATTGAATCCTCTTTCCAATGCCACCGAGTTTGCTAAAATAACATCTCTGAGTAAAAAGTTATGCTCGTTTTAGTGAAGCCCTACCGGGCAGACAAGACCGACAAACCAAACGATGGCCGGTAGGTCAAACGAAGGACCGTCGCTCCTTCCGTGGATGGGCTTCGTCAGAATTAAGTTAGGATCGTTTTGGTCCTTTACCCTATGCGTTGGGCACTTAAACTACGTCGTTTGATGCCTAAACTACGTCGTTTTACTCAGAATAAGCCTAATAACTTAGTCAGACTTGCTCAGAACCCTTATTCTCCAAATATCATCCAAATTAGAACGAAAAGAGGAGAAAGAGGCGCCAATTTCTTTCAAGAACAACCAGCAATGTTCTTCAAATTTTAGCCCCAAAATCCAAAGGATTTCTCTGTAGATTTCGTCACCAGGTATGTGGGATTTCACTAGTAGGTTCCTTTCATCCACTAGGTCCCTAGAATTCAGTCAGATTGTTTATTCTCTATAACATGTTTAGACCTAGGGTTTATACAACCTTGCAGAATTGTTGTGAATTAGTTGTTATAGTATACCTTATCAGATTATCATGTTTTCATGAAATCGTTGCTTAGTTCTTTTCAGAACCCTAGTTGCACTTGCTAGGTTAGTTAAGAAAATATACATGCTACAGTTATGAATGTTTCATGGTCAGTAGTTAAATGTTACATTCTCAGATTTTGCATGTCAGAACATTGAGCTATCGAGTAATTTTTGTTATGTTGTTTATACACATTCTAGTTGGGAGTAAGCTTAGACTGACCTAGACTAGGTTTTAGCATACCCTCATAGACCCCAAACTACATGCCCCCATAGGTTTATAAGTCCCCTCTATTGGACATTAGATTTAGTCATCACGTCAGTCATGCCTTTATACCCCTGGCAAGGTATATTGGGTCCTCTCGATGGAGCGTATACATCGGACTCCACGTTTAGCTCACATGGTTTTATGTCGGTTAAAAGTAACTCCCACAGTCACACTTCAGTGCATTTGACCAGGTCTTCAGTTGTATTTTCATGACCCAAGGGTACACCCTAGGCGTGACATGGCGTAATTGACCCCGAAGGGGTCTTATACAAGCCCTTAGCTTCATCATCACATAAAGACATAGAAAAATATGGAAAAATTAAAAACTTTTACAATAGAAGTCAACTTCTTTCATAAAGGAAAATAGGAAACTAGACTTGTCTCAATCACCATCTAAACATAAGAGTAAAAATAGGGACAAAGCCCTTTACACAATAAAGTCTCCATCAATAGGAAAATACAACATAGTCTAGAATTTAGAAGGAAACTAGAAACTAGAATCAATAGCAACTTGTCCTCGAACTTGAGGACTCACCAAGCCTAGGGAATAGTCGACCCAAGCCTCACCTTGAAGAAAGTGGTAGTAGTCTCAACGACCCGAACCTACACTCATAGTAAAGTAGAAAATATGGGTTAGCACAAATAATTGTACTAAGTATGGATACCATGCACAAAATCCTTAAAACATGCATAAAATGGACAATTAGTTGACATCATACATTTAGTCAAGTTTATAAACCATTATGCATATTCATAAAGAAACATAAGCCAATTCAACTATGAGCAACCCAAAGCCACACTAGTGCAATGCAAAGGTAAGATCCCATAACCCTACCAAATGCTAAGTATCACATTTAGGTTACCAATAATATACACAAAAGTGAAGACATTCATGTTCAAAACATTCATACATACCTTCCATGTATCATTCATAAGTCATCATAATATAAGAGAACATTACCATAACCCCTCTTAGAGTCTACTATTGCAATGCATAAGTGAACTCCCATACCCCCACTCACACTAAGTAGTACCCCTTAAGAGATCATAGTTAAAGTCCATGTCCTTACCATAGTTCACATTCATATTAATTTAGGGAAGACTTGCATTAACCGACATAGACCATGTGAGCTACATGGAATTCGGTGTTCTACCCCCACACCAAAAAGAGGTGTCCTACTTACCTAAGGTAGAACATACATTTTAGCTATTTAGGTGGATCCACTAGCTAAGACCTATATGGGCACATAGTTATTGGATAGGGAGACTTCTACTAGAAACATTAACTACTAACGTGGAGGTTTCCATCTCATGAGACACCGTATTGGGAACCCAACTAATAGCGTAAAAGAACCCATCTCATACTCCTATCCACTCGGTCCTACGCATAACTCCCTTTAATAGTCATATTTAAGCACTTACTTAAGTTCATAGTCATAAGAGAGTGTATTAGATGCTCATGTCAATGTATCATCATAATAGCTCATAGGTTTGTTTAAGTGAGAATGCTCAGTTCACCTTAGAAACATTAGCATGTGAGTAAACCTTTCACATTATAGTAGTATTGATCATGAGAATGTCCTTTCAAGAAACACCACAAACTTGTCATTAACATACATACATAATCAAGTGTATAGGGTATAGGGAAGAAGGATCTTACATCAACAACACAACATTAGTTATAGGATCATTATAATCCAAGTAATTCACATAGTCATATAGAATCAACATCAACATACACAAACCCTAGCCAATTGCCCTTCAAGGCCATAAACCAACATCAACCCTAACTTCTTGAATTACAAAATTAGATAGAGAGTTTTCATGATTCAATTATCAATTAAACATAAACATAATCAATTACCAACTTCCATGGCCAATCAAGTCACATCTTAGTTCACAATTTAGGAAGAAAGGGAAACCACCAAGAGAGTTTTTCATCAAAAACCACCAATACTACAACAATCTAACCTTAAACCATCATAATTAATCACAATAGATCATAATTGAACAATGGAAATCGTTTTGGAAGAAGACCCATGTTTAGAGTAAAACCCTAGATTTTGGAAGTCTTAAAAACACACTTTGAAGGGACTTCTTGGGGGATAGATACCCAAGAATGAAGAGCATCCATACCTTAAAGTTGGAATCCTCACAAAATTGGAGTGAAAGCTTGGAGCTTCAACCCTAATCTTGACCTTCTTCTTTGTTCTTCAGTGGAGTTTAGAGAGAGAATATTTTTGGGAGGGAAGTGGGTTGAGTTTTTTATCTAGAGAGTTATGAAGAGTTTTTAAGTGAAGTTTAATAGTTAAAAAGTACTTATACTAGTCTAAAATAACTAAATATAACCGCCGCCCCCCACCCTTACTTAATTAATTAGAATTTTATTAAAATGTTTGAGCCTTGGCCGATTTTCTCGACAGCATCACGGGCATCATCCACGAGACCCCACCTATGGGGTGTGAACTGATCCACGGATCATACTGGTCACTCGTGGATTGGGGTTGAGGCTTGTCTTTTGGCTTTGGTCCAGGACGCATCCACGAGCCCCCATCTACCGTGCGTGGTATGGTCTGCGGACCGTACTGTCTAGGCGTCAATAGGGAAAGAGACTAGGAAATTTTGGAGGAGTTTGGTGAAGATAAGTGTTGACTCATGACTCCCATCTACGGGGTGTGAGTCAACCTACGACTCTTGTGATCCACGTTGTTTTTTACAGCTGTTGAGAAGCCCCCTTGGTCCTCTTCAAGGACCTTTGGGGGGAAGGGTCCTTGGGGGGTCATGCCGTGACGTCTAGCGACTATAAACTTAGTACTAAGTTAGGGAGGTCATTTTACGACTATTATCTTGACGTTAACCCTATTTAGGACACTAGATTACATGTTAGGCTCTCTCTTAGGTCATTAGATTTCTGGGGTGTTACATTATCTGTCACGACCCGATTTCTCAAGTCACGATGGAACCTACTATAACCCACCAGCAGGTAAGCCAACCCATAACCCAGAACAACAAGTAATGGGTCTGAGGGTAGAAACTAAACAAGAGTAGGCAAATAACAATATAAACAAGCGGAAGCAAACCAAAAACATATATACACATAAAGATCCCTCCCAGAACTTGGAAGTCACTAGTACAGAGCTACTAACAAAATGAGTACAAGTCCCAAAAGTGGACAACAAAGACTGGACTGTCTCGAAAGGTAAAAGACAAGTTTATATATACAGATAGAGACTGAAATAGTACAAAACGTCGTGTGCTCACTCCTGTCTCCGGATCAGTCTGCTCCAAGCTCGATCAACGCTGACTACTAATGTCCGGACCTGCATCACGAAATAGATGCAGAGCGTAGCATGATTACCAAACAACAGGTACCCAGTAGGCATCATAGGCCGACTGAACTTGAGAAGTAAAGGCAATATGAAAAGAAGGAATACACAAATCGAGGTCAAGAACAAGAATCTAACTAACAAAGGAATGCACACGAGTGTACAAAGAACTTACTAAAGTAATCTATAAGCTAACTACACCTAACTGGACCCCCATAAGCCCAGAAGGTACACTCATGCGCAGGTTAAATAAAAAATAAAAAAACCCGAACGGACCCCCATAAGCCCGACGAGTACACATAATAACTATAACTAAAGATAATTGCATATGAGAACCCAAGAACGGAGAACACGAACCAGAACCTCAACCCCAATTAGTAAAATCTGACAGTACGGAGGCCGGACCTCGAACCGGATGCTCACCAGAAGTACCCAAGTAACCAATCACAAGTATCAAGTATCTGAGGCCGGAACTCTAACCGGATGCTCTATATAAGTATATAGGTAATAGAGGCCAGAACTCTAACCGGATGCTCTATATAAGTATCTAGGTAATAGAGGCCGGAACTCTAACCGGATGCTCTATATAAGTATCTAGGTAATAGAGTCCGGAACTCTAACCGGATGCTCTATATAAAGGTGCTACTGTAGCTGCTGAAAGAGTCTCAATCAATCTATTCTCATAAATGTCCGTGGATCGCCGTCCACACCTAGCCAATCAATGCAAGTCCTTGGAACCGAATCGAAAATTAAATTCAAATCGCGAAGCAGAACTAGTGTCGCCGACGTAACTCGTGAAGCCGCAGTATTGGAGAAACAAGGATAACTATCATTGGAGAAAGTGTATTGCCTATCTAAGGCCCAAACTATCAGACTCAAGTCTGCTACACCATTCTACAGGGATCTAAGCCGGCCGAGCAACGTCGGGGCAAAACTAAGGCCTATCGGACCCGAATCATGTATTTCTAAGGCAGCCTTGGTCAAATCTAAACTAAAGCCCAACATGCTTCAAATAAACAGTAATTAAGCATGCAAGCACTCCACATAGCGAGGAGGGTCAATTAGTAACACAAAGCATGCTCACAGTTACCCGA
>JAJOOS010012443.1:0-15916 GCA_029582725.1 Solanum chiquidenum
CAATCATATTTTTCTGATTGGAAAATTTAAAAGAAGTGCTACTTCCATGTCAATGATATCTGGCATCCAAGGCCAACTTGTTGAAGTCACAGGTATTTTAGAGACTTTCTTGAATTTCGAATTCTTTATTTATTGATTTGGTATTCGGAAAAATCTTGCAGTGGTTTCTTGCAATAAATTAAAGGACACAGAATGGATTTCAAGACAAGATCCCTATGTTTGTCTTGAATATGGTAGCACCAAGTTCCGTACTCGTACCTGTACAGGTGATTTTTATCTCATGTAGTGTAGTGATTGTTTGTTCTTTTTCTACTTATTATTGATTTGTTGTGGAATAATTATTATATGTAGATGGTGGCAAAAATCCCACATTTCAAGAGAAATTCGTGTTTACCCTTATTGAAGGATTGCGAGAGATTAATGTTGTCGTCTGGAATAGCAATACCCTTACTTATGATGATTTTATCGGAAGTGGAAAGTAATTTTCTTTCTCTTCATGTTTTGTTCATTATATTGTGTTTTGTGTACTATTCTTTGATCGATTTTCTAATTCCAGGATTCAACTACAGAAAGTTCTATCAATGGGATATGATGATACTGCTTGGCCAATCCAGACCAAGACTGGCAGGTAAATTTATAAGATTTTAAATGTAATGAGTAAGAGGAATGCATAGTCATAGTCATGTATAACAATGAAAACTCTATTGTTAACAAAACGTATCCCCAAGGAGATGCATAACTTAAAACAGAGAAGAGAAAACCCCTCAACACCTACATTCTTAGTTATCCTCTTATTGGTTGGTAAGGATTAAGGAAGATGTAATCAAACCTCCTTAAAAGGATATAAGAGGTTGACTTTTAGTTATCCTCTTATCATGCAAAGTATTTGACTCAAAGGCAGACATGATAGTTTATCTTAAGCTTGGGGCAAGGAGTAACTTCAAGTCAGGTGCAGAGTTGTAGCTTATAGTTGACGTTTGATATTTTTAGATTGTTGGAAAGAAATCTTAGTTGTTTGTTAGGCCTTCTAGCATTTGAGCTGAAGTCAACCCGAGGGATAAACTTTTTCGGTGATCCATGGGACAATGGCGTAGGAGTGTATGTAGGTGGGTTGGTTTACTGTATCTTTGATGGATTCATGGAAATTAAAATCTAGTTTTCCATTTTATGGAGTATCTATTTCAGTATAATTTGACATACGAGAGGGTATAATGAACAGACATATTCTTTTAGGGAGTGCTTGTCTGTCATGTGAGAAGAGAAGTAAAGTGATTTAATAGTTATTGTAAGGATAAAAGCAGAAAAAGAGAGTTCTCCCTGGATAATCTTGTGTCTCACTTCTTCTAGTTCAGATTTTGGACACTTATTTAGCTATCGAGGTACATGAAATTTTGTTCATGACAACGAACCTTGTGATTAACAGAAACCTTCATGTCGGTTTTTGTAACTATCTATATAAGCAATTAATTCAAATTTGAGATTCTCTGAATCTATCTGATGAAATTGTGTTCTATTTGCGGATGTTGTTTTGGTCAGTTTGGTTTGGCTATCGGAGTTGTAATTAATTTAAGTCTCATCACTTATATTGGAAAGATATAAAAGGATTTGACAGATAGGAACTTATTCCTTCTTTTACAGGCATGCGGGAGAAGTTCGGCTCATAATGTTCTATGCTAATGCCAATGTAAGTAGTACTGTGATCTATAGCACCCCCCACCCTTTCTGTTCTGATCCTTAGAGGAGATCATATCTCTCTAATATATCCTTGACATGTTTTCTCTTTAAATTTCCAGAAACCGGCAACAAGTTATGCTCCATCATACACAGCACCACAGCCGCATACACCTATGTACTCTGCTCCATCATACGCAGCAGCTTATCAAATACCATCTCCATATCCCGCATACCCGTCTCATTCAGCAGCATATCCACCAACACCTTATCCTCCTCCTCAAACTACGGCTTACCCTCCAGTTTATCCACCGCCTTCAGCATATCCTCCCATGTCTTATCCACCACATTCAGCGTATCCTCCCACGTCTTATCCACCCCCAACACAGGACTACTCTTATCCTCCAGGTGACTATGCTTGTAATATGTAGTATTTTCCTCTTTCCTAACTTATCTATAAGGGCTTGACTCTTCAATCTTCACAACTTTTATCAGGTCCATATCCTCCGCGACCTTACTGAGGCCACCTTCCTACATGCTTGGGTTAAGAATGTGCATATAAGTTTATGGAAAAAGAGAATAGAATTGTGCATACAGATTTTCACTGAACAGTTTCGCTTAGGCATTTCTATGTTTGTAAATCATCAAAAAATTCAAGGCTTGGATGACTTGTTTGTTGATTGTTGGTGCTAAACTGTTCCATACAAGGATAAAAGAGGCATTGAAGAAGAGTTAATTGTTATTTTAGGACATAATTCAGATTATAAATTGAATGAAGAAGCACATGTATACTATGTTGTGCTGGTTTCAGATATGAAATTATGAATGGTAAGTATTCAACATCAAAAAAATTGTGCCTAGTGGATACTTGTTCTCTGCCATGTCTGTTTCTGTTTGAATCAACAAGTTGAGAAGGACGGTATGAATTTGAATACAATCATTTCTAAACAAGTTGTATTTCAGTGAACATAATCGTGTCACATGAGGTTGAAGACATTTATGAAGTAGAAAAACTCAATTGGTCGTTTTGACCATGTGGTTAAGCCACTAAATCTTAAACTTTTATGAGGTGGCTTTCGGTGTTCCACTCCTTTGAAGTAGTTGTGTCCCATTACATTATGTTTAAACATTCAAAAGTCCTCGAGTAGTCAACCTCAGGATGGTGGTTACTACTTTTCACTAGTTAGAAAAAAGTTCCTGACTTTTCTCAATCACCAGTATCTTTTGGCTGGCTTTGCGTAATAATTGATACGTAATTCAACGAGATACAAATAGAGAGAGTGGAATAATAGCATGAAAGATTGGTGGGTGAACAAAGTTCACATAAAAGAGAAATATATATCTTTTAATGATGGAAGTCTTTAGCGAGAGAAATACCTAAAATGAACAATATCATATCTTTAAATTGACTTAGAGAATTTTAGTGCTAAATCAGGTTCAACATGGCACTATAGTGATTTGGAAAAGTGGAGAAATTATACAAGAATTTGGAGTGAAATGAACCAACAACCTACCCAATTACATGGCATGAGGGGGGCCTATTTTGACTTTTGAAAAATAATGACTTTTTTTCTTTTTTGTTACGATATTAGTGATTGCCAGGCATTATTACTGTTAATCTTAAAATTAATGATGCATTATAACCTTAATTAACACTATAAAAACAGCTGTATAACTAACTCTATCTCCTCTCTCTTCTTTTACTTTCTTAGTTGGTTTAGGCTGTCCATTACCCCACTCTCTTAATTACAAATACATCAACTAATAGCCCTCTTAATCTGTATTTTTTTTTACCATTTCTAGCATGTTTTTAGTGCAATTGTTGCATTGACAATCATATGTCAAAAAGGAAATTATTAAAATGTTAGATTGATTTGGTTAATCACGCGTCTTTTTATTACCATGACAAGAAATATAAAATGATTTATGACGATTATTAATTTTTCTAGACACTTAAGTCGATTTTATTTTTATTTCCTTTTTGTTATGTGAATTTGATGTTTATAAGTTGACTTTAGTATTATCTTGAATGAATTTTTTTATTTTTTTAAAAAAAAGATTGCTAATTTGTGGCTGTTGCTTTTACCAATTTTTTACTTCCATAATTATGACTAGAGTATATTATTTACAAGTAGTATTGATTTTAATTGTTAAAAAGTTTTGGAAGCCAACAGATGTTGCAGAGAGTACGTTAAAAAAGACAGAGTACTGACTGACAAAGACGAAATCATTTATGACTTTTGAACTAGGACGAAACCATAGCTAACACATTATTTACTTTATCTTAATTAATTCTTATTGGTACAATTACAACTTTAATTATAATTGTTACTTCCATACCACCATATTTTCCTTGGAAGATCGAACGCCATTAAAAGATACACTCTTTCCATCTCGTATTACTCATCCACATTATCATAGTGTAAATAGGAGTATGTGTTTTAAATTGTTATTTGTTCTTTTTGAAAATATTAGTATTATAAAATTTCAATATTAATCTTGATATTGATAGATCAGATACATGAATAGAGAGTATTAAAAAAAGTTAAAGGATAAATTAATTAAAACATTTTTTTTATTTATGAATTCTTAAAATGAGTGTAAAGAAGAAAATGGACAAATAGTATGGAACGAAGGAAATATTGAATTTTTATATTTATTTATCAAACATCGTATAAAGTATATGAAAGTACATTAACAACTTATTTTTCATCCCGCTACCAAACGACTCGTTTAGTACAATTTGCTTATTAACTTTGAGAGATGTAATTATTGGGGAATTCCAAGAGACGCTAATGACAACTTTGGAAGCTACTCTTTTGCCTATTTGCCTCTATTAAACTCTAAAAAGTAAATAGACACTTAAAAATCAATCAAAAACCCCTCTTTAACCAGCACTATTCAGTTTCCTCTATACTAAAGTGAAATCCTCTCTATATCTATGCCTATTCCCTGTTTCATGGAGTATCTATCTACAAATACTCCCTCTGTCTCTAATTACCTGTTCACTTTTGAATTTCCCTCTGTCTCTAATTACCTGTTCACTTTTGAATTGACACGCTTATTAAGAAATTAATTAATGATATAGTGAGTTTATTATTTTACCTCTATTAATTATGAAGTTGATGAAAAGTTCTGCATTTTTCAAAGTAATTAGTCATTTAATTAAGGGTATAATAGGTAAAAAAAACATTCTTTCTTGATTTGTCAAAATTGACAAGTAATTAGGAACAACTATAAAAGAAAAAATGGATAAGTAATTAGGAACAACTATAAAAGAAAAAGTGGACAAGTAATTAAAAACAACTATAAAAGAAAAAGTGGACAAGTAATTAAGAACAGAGGGAGTAATTTACAATAAATTAAAATTTCGTATATCACTAGTAATTAAGAATATGTCACATGCTATAGTAAGTAACTAACCCACTGGTTTGTAGTATAGTGGTAGAACTTTCTCACCGTTAATCAAAAGTTTCAAGTTTTGAGCCTTGAATATGAAAAAAATCTTGATGGGAGCGATATTCCTAAATGGGTCATGCAGTACACGATCAAGATTAAGTCCGGACTCGTTTGGAGGAATTTTTTTTTAAAAAAGGTAAATTAAAAATTATTTGCAGGATGTATATTACATTTTTACTACTTATACTCGTATGGAATATACGGTTCAGAAATTAAAGCAACTGTAAAGTATTTTTCATGAGAATATAGTACTGAAGTATTTCTAATTTTGTCAAAAATTACTATTCTTATAAAAAGGACATATCTTTACTGTTGAACGGTTCAATATAGTTAAAGAAGTAACATATATTATTTTGAACATAAAAACAGATAATACTCGTATTAACTTTGTTTTCTTGTTGATTATAAATATTGTTTAATTGAGCTCTATTGGCATAACACGATTGTATGGATCATAATACGAGTTTGATATTTGGATGTATTTGAAGATGAGATATAGCAGTTATAGTCTAATTGGATTTAGTTCACAACACTCGCATAAAAATAATATTAAATAGAGTATATTAGTAATACTATAAAAACAATATTAAATAGAGTATATTAGTAATACTAAATGTTTGCATTATTATTATTTATGTATTATTTAGTTTGTTATATTAAAAATAACACGGACTGTATAATTTTTTTTTTAAAATTTCCTATCAATTTAGATTACATTAAATATATATCCGCATGCGTATCTTTGAACTTCAAATACAAATTTGTATAATTGTTATTTTGAATCACTAATTTTAAAATAAATAATGATGTACATTTTCAATGCTCTCACCAATATAAACAAGTTTTAATTTATTTTTTGTCTTCTTCAGAAGATAATTAGAGTACATAACTAATCATAATTAAAGGTTTATTATTAACCATTGGAAAAGAAGCAATACAACTGGAAGTCTTGGACTTCTAAAAGACACAGATCTAGGAAATTAAATAGTACGGAGTAATATTAAGGATCTGTTGGATAAAAAAAATAAATCAAAATAGTGTTGTTCGGTACCTATATTGGAGCTCGAGTAAATTTGAATTCACGCCGTGAAGTCTCAAACCCGAAACCTCTTAATTAAGGATGAATGAATACTTATCACTCTACCACAACCCTTATTGATAAATAGCGTTCGATTATACATACAATATAACTGAATTTTTTGAAAATAAATTTAAAGACGAGCTTCAAATTCTTTTATTCGTAAAATTTCTACTTTGTTAAGTTAAACACATATTTATTCACAATTTAACTTTCAAATACTCTTTTTAAACATTTGTTTTTGTAATATCATATTTTTTTACTGTCCAAACACTAACTAATATATTTTTCACCTACAATAAATAAATATAGTTTCGTTAAACATATGTGAATAAGCATCAACTTTATTTTTGAGATTACATATATAGCTTTTAACGGAGAATCAGCCGTAGATAACTCATATTATCACGAATTTAAGTAATATACACTATCAAATGAATTTGACTTATTATATAGCAGATAATCCAATCCATTTTCAACACTTCAAAAAGATTTATATATAAATAGTTTTTTAGATACACAATTCTAGTAAATGAAATTGAAACTTAACTATCTTTTAAATGATCTAATAATATATAAGAATTTAGACTATCAACTTATATAACTTAAACTCTTCTCAAAATTTTATTGAGTAAAATTATCTTTATCTCAACTATCAATCATGAGTTCGAGCCATATACATGTCGGAGTGTACGTATATCCATATCCTTAAATACATACAAGTATACTCCCCGGGGCTTGTGCTATTTTTTTTTTACCATTGGAATACCAAGAAAGTGGAGAAAAGTATAAAGAAAAAACTCAAAGCCACCAAACAAAAATTATCGAAATCTTGTCTTTATATAAATATTAGTCACTACTCATATTAAAAAAAGGACAAGCGTGACATCCACTCTGATAAAATCTCTTTCTTTTTCTTCCTACTCCTCTGCCTTTATCTTTCTGTTTTTGAGAACCGAGTCCCCTCTGTGTACTACTAGAGCTTTTTTCCATCCACACAATCAGACAAAAAAGAGAGAGATAGGAAGAAGAAGAAGAAGAAAATGAAAATGGTGAAAATGCTCTGTTTTCTTCTTCTCTGTGTTGTATAATGAGTAAAAAACAGAGATTTTAGAAGGAAAAAAATGGCAATAGAGAACAATGATCAATCTTTTCTTTTAGATGTTCTTTACTGTGAAGAAGAAGAAGAAAAATGGGGTGATTTGTTAGAGGATGAAGAAGGGGTTATTATTAACCCATTGTTGTTATCTTCTGAAGGAACAACAAAAACTAATTCTTTATTATTATTACCTCTGCTTCTGTTGGAACAAGATTTGTTTTGGGAAGATGAAGAGCTTCTTTCACTTTTCATTAAAGAAAAAGAAACCCATTGTTGTTTTGACAGTTTTGGGAGTGACCCTTTTCTCTGTTCAGCTCGTGTTGATGTTGTTGAATGGATTCTGAAAGTGAATGCTCATTATGATTTCTCTGCATTGACTGCCATTTTAGCCATTAATTACCTTGACAGGTTTCTTTCAAGCCTTCAGTTTCAGAAAGATAAGCCATGGATGACTCAACTTGCTGCTGTCACTTGTCTTTCTTTAGCTGCTAAAGTTGAAGAAACTCAAGTTCCCCTTCTTCTTGACTTCCAAGTACCAATTTTTCTCTCTTGTTTCTTGATTTATCATTTTCTTGACAGTTTTTATGATTGATTATTTTTTTATTTTTTTATTTTTTTTTTTAGGTGGAGGATGCAAAATATGTGTTTGAGGCAAAGACTATACAAAGAATGGAGCTTCTGGTACTGTCATCACTGAAATGGAGGATGAATCCAGTGACCCCACTTTCATTTCTTGATCATATTATAAGGAGGCTTGGGCTAAAATACAATGTTCACTGGGAATTTCTCAGAAGATGTGAAAGTCTTCTTCTATCTGTCATGACTGGTAATTATTGAGGTTTCATCAGTTTCTTTTTGTTATTGTGGTTATGGAATCTTGTTTTTGACCAAAGATTAGATTTTTCGATGATAACAAGAAAAAACAAAGAAACCCCTTTTGATTTTATTTTACTTTTGTCCTAATAATACAGATTGTAGATTCGTACGTTATATGCCTTCTGTATTGGCTACTGCAATTATGCTTCATGTTATTCATCAAGTTGAACCTTGTAATGCTGTTGACTACCAAAATCAACTTCTTGGTGTTCTCAAAATTAGCAAGGTTAGTTCAAATTAATTGTCTTTGCCCTTTCCTTCATATAAAAACAGCCATTGAATGTTTACTGTTTGTGTAAACAGGAGAATGTGAATAATTGCTATGAACTCATATCTGAAGTGTCATCAAAGCCTATTATATCACACAAACGCAAATATGATGAAAATCCGAGTAGCCCAAGTGGTGTAATTGATCCAATATACACTTCAGAGAGTTCAAATGATTCATGGGATTTGGATTTGCCTTTGTTCAAGAAAAGCAAAGTTCAAGAACAGCAAATGAAAATGGCATCATCATTAAGCAGAGTTTTTGTGGAAGCTGTTGGTAGTCCTCATTAAAATCTCTCTCTTCTATGGTGACAAATTGACAATGGGGGTAGTACTAAATATTTTATTCATATTCAACAAGTATTTTCCTTTTATGTCATTTTTTTTCCTTCAAAATTTACATGGAAAAAAAGAAGAACAAGTGTCTTAGCTGATTGTTGGCAGAGAAGAGGACTGGCTTTCTTTTTTGCAGCTACTGGAAAGCCAGAGAGAGAAAAGACAGAATATGTACACTCTTTGTTTTTCTCTCTATTTATTTCAATTTCTCTCTCAAGTCACTTTCATGCATGCATACTTTTGATGAACTACTCTATTTATATTGCCTTTACTACTTACTATATAAATCATAAATTCACCAACATTTTCTTTATTTCCTCTTAGCTAGCTACCCCTCCCATGCCCCTTTTTATATGATTTAGTTTGACTTGCTGTACGATTAAAATTAATGATCTTAAATAAATGTAAAAAACTGTTACTTGTTGTGACTGATTAAAAAAAAATGAAATGTCAGACTTAAATAGAGGGAGTAATATATAGGAGCAATTTACAAATTTATAACCTAATATTGTTAGAATGCCAGAATATGGAACTAAAACTTATATATTTTGAATTTGTCTTTATCTCTATGAATATGTAAACTAGTCTATGTATATTTGTTAATATGAAACGAATTCGGTTATAGTATACGCTGTTGGTAAGGACCTTTAAACTATTTTGGTAATTCAAATAGTTGCTTTCTCTGTCAATGATAATTGTTTACTTTATGAATTTAATGGATAATTTTACATTTAGTTTCTAATTTACTTTTATTATTAATTATAATTATTTTTCTATTATATTTTTTTATAGTCAAAGGGTGATATACTAATTATTCTTCTATGTATTGATTCTTTAAAAGCATACAAAAGTTAATAATAGACAAATATTGTTGGACAGAGAGTTTAATAGATTAACACTTTTTTCCCCATGTTATAGTAACAAGAGAAATGAGAATATTCATTGACGTAAATGATTTGTGTAAAACTCAAACTCATTGATTAAAATTAATGATAATATTCAGTAACAAAGCATAGCAATGATATTCCACAGAATTGAACTCTTAATATATCTTATATCTTTGGCCTATTTAATTTTAATTTTTTATTTAGAAGAAGCGTAAAGTTGTGCTTCACTAATTAAGACGATGTTAAGGTAAATAAACTTCTATTGCTTAGATGATGTTCAAATTAAATACTCATGTGTTATTAAGTAATTAATTTGAGACATAAGAAAAGAAAAAATATGACAAATGTGAGAAAACAATTTCAATTAATTACTTAGTACGTTAAACCCAAGATTTTAAATGGTAAAAAGGCCAAGGAAGAAAATCATTTTAAAGATGAAGTGCTCATTTTCAAAGGAGTAAATCCATGGAGACCACATATTTAAGCCCAAAGTAAGAGTATACTAGGGTGAGTTCCTTTTGTTTTCCTTTTATATTTGCTATCCATTTTAGATTTCGATTTTAATATGATTTCATTAGAAGTCCTATAAAAAAAAGATTTAAAAAAAAAAAACATTCAGTGTCTTAAATTTGTTTCAAGTCTCAAATAACACAAATTTCATGTTAAAAAATTTCATCTAAAAAATACTGCGTTTGATTTTAAATATGACTTTAAAATTCAAATCTCTTGATTAAGAATGAAGAAATAATTATCACGACATCATAATCGATGTATATTATAGAGTTTGTTTGGATGTTAATGGGAGACAAAGGGGTTTTTGTCGGACATAGGGGTTTTTACTTTTCTTATTTTTGTAGAAAGAATAATAATGTGTGTGTCTTATTCAAACGGAGACCTTTTGGGGATTTTATTTGTAGTTGTTGTTTTGACTTTGACCTTATTTTACATTATTTGCATTCTGACCCCACAATCTCTCTTTCTTTGCTTTTTTGGGTCTCCAAACTTTCTTCTCTCTCTAGTTTTGAGTATTTCTTTCTCTCAAACCAATCAAAACAATATTTATACTCCCTTCACATTAATTATTTGTCATATTTTTAACTTTACATAAAATTTAAAATCATAATTTTCAGGTATATCAAAATGTTCAGGATAAAAAAAATTGCAATTAAAAAATTATCAAAAAAGGAAAGATGTGTCAACGGACTAAAAATAAATTAAAAGAGGGTATACACCATTTTAAAAAAGAATATAACATGTATAAATTAATTTGCTGGTTTTGGTTTTAGTTTTACACAGAGTTTAAAAATGATAAATAGGTCTTTTAAATTTTTGTGGTGTTAAATTAAAAATATGTAGAATATATTAAAATATTATTTTAATTTTGTGTCTTGAATATGACTCTTAAATATCACTTGAAAAAAATTCATAGCCAGTGATATCTTCCATTATTCATCTTAATTGTAAATAGAGTATAATTTTGTTCTTTCTAAAAAAGGGAGATTCCACTCATTAACTTTTTGTTTATTTCAAGGAAAAAGAGAAAGTAGAGCAAACAAAGGTTACTCACTTAGAAAAAAATAAAGAAAGCAGAAAGAAAATTAGTGAAAACAAAGGTCACCCTTTTTTCTGTCTGCTCCTAAAAATCTTACTACACCTATTAATTGTCATTTTTAACGTATTAAGAAAATAAATTTCAAAATAATTTTTTAATATTTGAGATTATCCATCAATTAATATGTATGTTTATGATAAATATTCAAAGTAATCATTATTTTTCTTAATAGAAATACAAAGTCCAAAGCAAAAAAATAAAATAAAAAGTAAAAATGAAATGATCAGGAGTAGAAATTTCTTTAATATAAGAGTGTAACTGAAAATAATTATTATTTTTGTGTTGTGACACTAGTTTTAAGATAAATTTTTTGTTTTATTTTTGCTAAAGTAACACTTATTTTAAAAGAAAGTATTACTAACTAATTTTTAACATAAGGTATCTTTCTAATTAATTTCACCTCTGATCAAATTTTTACTAACTTGTAGAAATAAATCTTGCGTATAAGCGAAACGAAAATATTGTTCTTAGCAGTAAAAGTGAAAAAGGAAAATCAAGAAAAATTTAGCCAATTTAGTGAAATATAATAAATTGCAATAAATTTCTTATTTCTCATTGTTTCAAAAAGATTATGTCATTGTCATCTCACACTTGCGTGCTGGACAAAATCATCACTTGCCATCAAGTAATTCCCCCCCTTCAGTTTCATTTTGGTAAAAGAAAATTTATCGTTTGACAATATTTTTTCGAAATTTATCAAATTTTGCATGTCATATGTCAAACATTTTTTTCTAAATTTATCAAATTTTAGATGTCATAACATAGCTACATGCACAAACAAAATATATTTTAAGATACGACAGTCGCCTCAGATATTTTATCATTCTTAAAGTTTGAATTAAGAAATTTTTTTTAGTTAAAAGTGGATAATTTTTATTTATCTCATTTAAATTTAACTTTGATCTAGAATACCCCAATGACAAATCTAAAAATGCTTTTAACTAAAACTACATCAATCATCTTTTTATTAAGTTGGCTTATTAAAAACTATCAACTGCTTGTTTTTCCTTTTACTCCCTTCGTTCTAAATTAGTTGTCACATTACACTTTCTTTTTAATAATTATAAATAAAAAGTTTTTTTTATATATAAAAATGAATTTATCATTAACTCTTTTCAATGTAATCAATGTTGTTCTTTCAAACGATTAATTGTAAGGACAAAATAAAAAAAGTCAACTAATTCTATTTTGATTTTGTTAATCAATTAGTAAGTTGATAGTATAAACATTTTAAATAATATTCACAACTAATACAGAACAGAACGAGGAAGTACTTGTTAAATATTATGCACATTAATTAACAACAATAGTAACTTTAGCAATTGCATAAGTGCTAAGTGGCTTGAATAATCATCATCAATTATTAAATAGAACACGTTTAACAACTTTACTTTTTTTAAGTATATACATTTTTGTATCTTATTGAATTTTCCCGATGGCTATCAACGCTCAAACTAATTAGTTCAATTGTCCATGTATAATATTGTAGAAAATTTGTCTCCTTATTCAAATTAAAATTTAAAAATAGGCATTTTGTTAAAATATTTCAAACAAGTGAAGGACATAAAAAGTTAAGTGACTCACATTTATTTGATAGATTAAACTACGTGTCAATCTCATTTAGATGAGTATCCTACCTATTCTTTTTGGTTCGATCTCAAAAGTCAAAAATATTCTAGTTTTTTCAATTTATATAGTGAAGTAAGTAAATAATGATTGAAGAATAGTGAGGTAATTATTGTGACCTAACTGTGAAAGTTTAAACGAATGATATTTAGTAAGCGTTTGGATATATTAATATCATCAAAAATTGTGGCAGAGTGATATCAGAAATGTCGAGTACAAATTCTTGATGTATATTTATTATCAAAAGTGAGATTTTTGACATAAAAAATTATAAGTTTGAATAATGAAATATATAGTTCAATATATTTATGAACTCTTTTGAATAATCTTATATATTTCATCTGAGTAAAACATTATATAATTCACATAGACAGGTGTAACTTGTTAATTAACCTTGAAATCTGCCTTTGGCCCCTTGGGACTACATTTGTTTCTTGCTTAACGTGAAGGTTGGTGACCCATATGTCTCATTTATGAGATATGTCATAATGCCATATGTATTAGTGTTAAGAACTTTTTTCTTTATATGCTTCAATTAATAATCACATATATATATAGTGTATTAAACCTACTATTGCAGGCATATGTAACCTAATTACGGTTCATCTATTATTTTTTCTTAAACATTTGCCCTTTTATAAAAAAAATTGTGTCTTTAATTTGTTGTAAATACCTACATTAAGATCAAGTAATATAAACAGTTCAAGTCGAGTCACTTGATCCTTCATCATTTTCATTGTTACAATTAAAAAAACGACAACAATAATATACTCACTGTAATTTCACGTATGAAATACAAATCAAAAGGTTCTTACGTGAAACTTAGCTATGGACCAAACATATATATATATATATTCCCAATTTCCCATATCTATTTTTTTCTATTTAAATTTTCTTGATTTTTTAATTTTAAATAAAGGGAAAAAGCTCTAACTAGTCCTTCATAAATCATACTCACTAAAGTTTTCAAATATCAATGAGATCAATGTTGAGTCCCCCACCAATAATTGTTGAATAATATGATTTGTAGTAGTACTACTTTTTTCTTCCTCCACAACAAACAAAACACACAAAGGTCTAGTAAGAAAATAAAGGGGAAAATAGAAGAAAACTTTTTGACTTGGTCTGTTTTTTTGTTATATGTTGTAGTAGGAGTACTTGTTATTGTTTCATAAATAAAGTAAGGCAAAAATCTCTCCAAACTAAAAGTAAAAGTAAAAACAAAGCCTTCTTCTCTTTGCCTTAATTTCCCTATTCTTTTATATATTTTTGCTTACAGCTGTAAAGATGAAAAATACAGCATAACAAAGGGACCCATTAATTCTATGATCATCTTTTTTTACCAAGAAAGAAAGAAAAAAAAAATGCTCAATTTTGACCTTTTAGTCGAATTCATATCATATATACTGTTGATGTAGAAAAGGTGATATTCTAATTTGACCTTTGCAGTGAATTTGTATTTACTAACAACTCTTTTGTCTATGTCCATGTAATAATGTTGAACTAATAATAACTACTACTCCTTATATCACACTTTATTACATGATTTTTTCTTATTCTATCCTAAAAATATATACTACTCCCTCCGTCCCATTTTATGTGGCAACATTTGACCGGGCACAAAGTTTAATAAATAGATAAAGACTTTGAAATGTTTACCAAATTGCCCTTCAAAAAAATAGACTTATTTTTCTCTCTCCTAATAATTGTATTGGAGTACTCTTTTCAAGATTAAGTGAGACCAACAAGGGTAAAAGAGGAATTATATCTTTAAATACTTACCAAATAAGGAAATGTGACATTCTTTTTGGGACTGACCAAAAAGGAAATGTTGCCACATAAAATGGGACGGAGGGAGATTTTAAATAATTTAATAGATCACAAATAAAAAAAATTATATTTTAAATATAAATTTGATTACGAAATCAATTGGTACAGAAGAAATACTATTACTTTTGTTTATTTGTTTTCTTGGCACATCACCTATACTACTATGACTATATAGGAGAAAAAATTGGCTCAAATTTTAGATTCATAAATTATAAAGAATAATTGTGATCCATAAATTATTTATTTTAACTTGGTATCTTTTCCCTTCAAGTAGTTTAATTTTTATATTGCTAATATTCTTATCTTTATTCCATATCTAACCTGTCGCCAACCAAACAAATGAACAATGAAGTGATTATTTTCTTGTGCAACCTAATCAACTATTAAGTACATATGCCGGATCAACATGGATGGTGGTGTAGTGATGAAACTGTTTTATCCTTAACTAGAAGTCTCAAGCTCGAGCTCTGGGTATAAAAAAATATTTGTTGGAAGCACTATCCGGATATAATTAGGGCTCCAATACATGCTCCGACACCGGATTGAAAAAAAAGGACTTATGCCAGAGTTTATTTAATATGAATTATTCAAAACCAGTGAACTAACACATTGTATGCCTTAACATTTTCTTTTTCCAACCAAATAAGAAGGGTAAAAAATTATTTTAAAGCTTGGCTACCAAAAAAAATAGTAGAATCCATAAATAAAAAAGGAAAGAGGAGAAAAGGCAACATTTATTAGGCATAGTTTTTGTATTTGTTTCATCTTGTGAATGAATTGAAGACGAAGAAACGTAACAGAGCAAGCCTGTCAAGAAGTTGATGTAAGCAAATGATTTTTCAAATTTTGCCTTCTTTCTAGAGACACTATTAATACCTGCTGACATTAACAATGACCTACAAACATTCGTACGTATGATTTTTCGCAAACGGTGTTCCCTTCATTTATTGTTACAAATTAAATTCGATTTTTATGTGGCCGAATTGCATCTGGAACGTAACTACTATAGTTTAATTTAATAAAACCTTACTTTATATATGTTCTTAATTAACATTGTCCGCATGCGTATATCTACATAAATATTTTTAAAGAAATATCTTCCTCATATATATATTGTTAGGAGAGTTATGGTAAGCTGGATATATATGCTGTTAAATTAGGTCTTAGGTCTAACT
>JAJOOS010012444.1:0-13961 GCA_029582725.1 Solanum chiquidenum
GTCTAGGGTTTTTAGAATCTTACCCAACCAGCCTGTGTGAGGAGGATGAGGAAGTTGGAAAAGATAAACAGTGCATTCAATTAAATAACAATGAAGATTGATGGGTAATTTGATGGGAAACTGAGATTTGGGGATTTTGAAATTAGGAGAAAATGCTGAACGCCATGAACTGCACACTGCACGAATGCGAAGGATATCAATATGGCTATTGACAAATTTACTAATTCTTTCAACAAGTTCTATCGGAAGATCAGACCAAGGAGCCATCATAAAACCCTAGCAAAGCTTTTTCCAATCGGAGTTAAGAATGACAAAGTTGAATTACAATACTAACTATATTTAATATCCGAATGAGAAAATAAAAAAATTAATTAGTGACGAATTAATGATTAATTATATTTCTCACTAATCAATGACTCTATAACTAATAGGATATTGTATTCCTTGTTATGCTCCGAATCAGTTTCTTTTCCTTTTGCGATTTTAGTGATTTCCGTAAATTATGATATTAATGATTTTAGATCATTTCTTTTAATAAATTTCGTTTTTTATTTTCCTTAAGATAGATGAGATTTTAACTACAAAATATAATTTTTAAATTATTAGTGATTTCATTGATTTTGTTTTTTTATTATTGAAATGAATTTTTTGTGCTTTATCGTTAATAGGGAACTTGATCACGCTATTAGTTTACATGATGATTTTTATTAATAACAGAATATTAAAATAACGGAAAGGATAGTTTTACCTTTAGTAATATTTAGATATTTATTTTTCTTCATTAATTAATAAAGAATAGGAGAAATCAAATATTGATCTAAATTTTTGGTGTAATAAAAATCCTTACTAAGTGAAATTTAATGATAAAAGATTTTATGATAGAATACATTTTTCCATTTCTTATTTCATGTTTTGGACATATATATTTTGCGGTTGGCTTATCGGTTACAGTTCGATTTTGAACACTCATAGTATCTGATAGTAAAAATACATGTATCTTCCTTAATATAGTAGAAAACTCTTAATAGTACAACACCACATGGTTAAAGTAAAATCTTTGTTGACCCTAAATAAAAATGACGCATTTCTACATTTAATACTTTTTTCTGTTTCAAAATAATTGAATTATTGAGATATTTTTCATATATCAAATTAATTTAATTGTTCAATTTTCAAGACTTCTTTTTGAATATTCTTTCATTTTTATCTTTCATTTAGATTTTCTATGAAGAAACTTTAATTGTTTTGAATTATTCTAAAGATCAATTTGACAATAATTAATAAGGGTGAAAAATGGAAAGTAATGTCTAATTATGTCTTAATATTTTTTTCTTAAAGGGGTATGAAACATCCCAACAATTCAATTATTTTGAATTGAGGGAGTAATAATTAAATTTTAAAACGTCAATTTTATCTTTAGTGAAATTATTTCAAGTCACACAAATAAATACGATTTAACATATTTTAAAAGAAAATTCATGGATTTATACACATGTAAAATTTAGATAATTTTGAATATCTACATCATGGTCATGCCATGATCACTCCAATAGTTCATTGCGACCTAAAGCCAGCCAATGTTCTTTTGGATGAAGATATGGTGGCTCATTTTGGCATCTCTAAAATTTTAGCCGTAAACAAGTCCATGACACATACTGAGACATTGGGAACTCTTGGATACATTGCACCATGTATACTAAAATTATAGCCTATGTTTCTTTATTCGTAACTATGTTTTGAATGCTTGAATAGTCTAGTATGGGTTCCAAAAACCATTTGACACTACTCCACGTGAAGCATCGCTTTGAAGGATCAATCGGAGTAGCTAGCTAGCTAGTTCCACCATGTTTATCTTAGTTATTGCTTATGCGTCTGGACGTACGCAAAATAATAATAATGTGTTTTAATTTAGTGGAGATCTGCTCCGATACCTGCTAGAGATGAACTCCTATCTATGCTAACTATGTGTATTTGTTATGTTTGCATGTCTAGTAAACGTGTTATGTATGATTTTGATGATGATAATATAATAAATAAAAATATGTTTGTCCTATATTTAGTGTGCACAAGTGTACTTTTTTCGAGAAATAATCAAGGATAATAAAATTCATAAAAAGAAATTCATTTTTTATTAAGTTGTATTAATTTAATAGGATAGTGAGTTAAAATTTTGATTTTTAGAGGTCAATTAGGAAACATGTAAGAAATTGTATTATTTTTTATTGAACCATTTTCATTTATTATCTTGAATATTTTAGTAGCTTTAAAGAAATTATCTAAATAAACAATACTTTATTACTCTTATAACATGTAAAAAGTTAAAATTAAGTTTGAACCCACATAAAATCAAATATACCCGCAACCTGCCACACCCCGCATATTTTTTAAAAAAAAACACTTCAACCCGCCCCACACAACCTTAAACCCACCCCATATAGCCTTAAACTCACCTCGCCCCGCATCCGTCCCTCCCCATTATCATCCTTACTTCAAAACCTGATATTCGAAATTTCTCTAATCTAGATTGACGAGTCTCATGGTTTCTTGAGGGCGAAAAATGTATTAGGAGTGGGTTCTAAGGTTAGATGAAATTAATTTAGGAGAAAATTTTAAGTGGAATAAATTTATCTGCGTACGCGTTCCACATAGGATAATAAAGTGGTGATATGTGACTTAACGGTTGAAGGGTAAATATGTGTCTAAAGTAGGATGATAAGGATAATTCAAAAAAAGTATGACAAAGAACAAATATAATTCTTTTCTATAATATAAGGGCATATATGACCCTTTTCCGTAGCTACTTTTACGCTCATTGGAAAAAAAAATTACATTCATTAGAACTCGATAACTTTTCCACATATAAATTTTTTTTTGTTTTAAATGTACTTAGTTAGATGAAGTTTCGTTTGGGTAGGATTTTAATTCTGTAAAAGGTTTTGTTTTTTTCTTTTATGAAAATGAGAGTGTAAGTGCGCATGATTTAAGTATTTCTACAAATAAATTGACAGTGTAAATTTCTTATCCATTGTTGGCGGATAATAGTTAATTTCTTTTTTTTCTTTTTAAAATTTAGACTAATTAATCTCACAAAATAATTATTTATAACTTATTAAGTCTTCTTCTCAACATGATTTTTTTTTGGATAAGCATTTCTATTACTTCAGACTATATTTTCTCTTCTTAGTTCATTCAATCAATAATATAACAATTAATTGAAAACAATCTTTAATTCATATATTATCATATGTAATCCAATTTATTTAAATAATACTCAAAGTCGATAGTATCAAAAATATTTGAATGTTTTTTCAAAAAAATAAATCTTAGATCTGTAGAACTTGTTTTAAAAAATAAAAGAAAAGGAGAAACTGAAAAATTATTAATCTTTAAATGTAAAATTATAATTAAAAGAAATAAGTATTTCTAAAAATGAACTGACGGTGAAATTTTCTTGTCCACTGCCAATAAAGAGAAGTTAACCTCTAACCTGATATGTAATTCTAAAAGGTGGTAATTAGTTATATATTCTCTTTGTCCCATTTTATGTCTTATTTTTCTTTTTAGTCCGTCTAAAAGAATGACACATTTTTATATTTAACTTTAAAATGTTCATTTAACCTTAATGAATGATTTATAGTCACACAAATATCTATCACTCATTTTAAACCACAAGTTTCAAAAGTTTTTTTTCTTTCTTAAACTTCGTGTCAAGTCAAGTTGAGTCATATAAATTGAAACAAAATACTACGAAACTTTTGAATAAGCAGTTAAATTTATATATAAAAATATGATTATATGAATTTAAACTAAAGCTAAAATGCTAAATGCATCTATTTGTTACACTTCTGCGATAAAAACAAATCAGGTATATGTCTCTTTCAATCCCTCCTATAAGATTGAGATTTTGAAATTGAAATTTCATATAAAATTCCATTTGTAGAATAAAAGAAAAAACTAACTAGAAAAGTTCATGAAAACAAATAGCCTTACTGGATTCGAACCCTAGTTTTACAAGTGGTTTCTCTACCTTGTACCAACAACACAAGAAAATTCTTATGCTATTTATGAGTGCACTGTTAATTATATCATAATTTATGCCGGTTTTTCAAGATAGATATACATATATATACATTATTTTTTCCAAAGTTAACGAGTGCACATACACCCAACCGAACAAGGTGGGTCCGCCTCTGCTTATGTCAAGCAAAATCCACTAAAATCTCTCCATATGTGATGAGATATTGCCATCATATTGTTTGTTGGAGACCCAACCCGCGACCTTGTCCTTTTGAGCTTTTAAACCAACCTAAAACTCCAAAAATAGTGATGTCAGTTTCGCAAGAATATCGTTCACTAGGTTGTTTCGAATGAATTCATAAAATTTGGGATTAAATAGAGTTGGTTTGGCATATTTAAAAATAAAGCACAATATATAAATATGTCCTTTAATTAATATTTACGCCCTTTCAATTTTGAGTACTGTGCATAAGTAGACACTTAGATTTGTATAAAATTGAATAAATAGACACATTCATCTTACTGTCACACCTCGAGCCTACACTCTGGATGTGACCGACACTCGAGAACCATTGTTGGTCCTCACGCGAACCCTTGGCTGGCCGAATACTTAGCGGAAGACTTACTCAAGCAAAATGGAAATTCCAAAAGCAAAGGTTACCTCATAATGTCTCAATAACAACTTAACAATAAAAGTCTGGGAATACGTAAATAAACATAAGTAATCAACTCAAAGTCTCAAAACATCAAGGGAAATACGGAGAGACTCCTCAACTTCTAACTATCTATGAAGCCTCTAAATACTAAGATAGGTGTCGGGACAAGACCCTTCGACGACTTAACAAAGCAGGAAATTTGAGTCTGAAACCCTCTGGTAAACAAAGAGGCTCACCAAAGCTAGCTGGAGTGCAAATGGTATCAACGAAGAGCCTGTTGATGACCCTAAACACCTGTATCTGCATCATAAATAAGATGCAGGTCGAATGACGTCAGTACATTGAATGTACGAGCATGTAAGGAAAAAACCAAAAACATAGATAGCTGAACAGATAAGACTGAAGGACATACTCACATCAACTCAACTCCAATATGAAAGAAAAATATAAGAGATGCAATATTTAAAGCTTTTAAAACAATAGATATCAACTCAAAATGTATAAAAATACAATAACATACTCTTTACTCTTATTTGAGAGATTCTCTAACCGACAACCATCACTATGAGCTATGTGATGATACAACGTCTCGCCCACGCTGCCAGAACTGTCCTATAACTTGTCCGGGTATAAAACACCTCAACTAAGGGGATCCACTAAGCTATGCATAAAATCAATAAAGAGTCGTCTAAAAAGTACGATCATTTACCCATGTTGGCTACATGATTTATGAGGAATGTGAGTTGTCTGAACTCACCCTTATATTGGTGTTCAATACTACTTTCAATAATATATAAGCTCATTCTCAAATGTATAAAACATAACTCTTTCTCAATTTGAGGTAATCCTCTCAAAAGAGGTGATACTCGAAAATATCTCTGAACTCATAAACTCATTTAGAAATCAACGGTTCTCTCTTTTAAATGTAAAACTGTTACATTTGGGAATACTTAGTTCTCTTATACTCTTTTTCAGTAACTCTTAATTCTCAAAGAGATTATGAAACTCCAACTTTCATAATTAGCAATTCAGCCTTTTAAGGCTCATCCGCAATCATCCTTCGCTAGATCACGCTCAAGCTTAACTATGTAATTATGGAGTCCAATTGTAAGATCAAGGAGGATTGAAATTCAAGAAAAATTCAAGTTGGCATTTATAACCATTAACCATTGTGCTAGTTTCTCTAGATAAATGCCACCATGTTGGATGTTCCTAAAATCACAATTACTAATCAGCTACATGTAAGGTATATATTCTAATAAATCAAATGACCAAGATATGGAAGAACTCATTATATGTAACTTTTAAGAGAACAATTTAAATAGACATAATACATAAATATGTCCTTTTAACTTAGCCTCAACTGATATCTATACCCTTAAACTTTAGTTGTGCACAAGTACACACTTAAACTTGTATAAAGTTGAAAAAATAGACATATACATTATTCTACTTGCTCAACTATACTTGGTGCAGTGAGTCCCACATTGAAAAGGCTTCTATACTTGGTAGATTTTCTTTAAGTAAAATGTGTTCAATTCTTAAGACCTTAATGTTATTGGTACAACATTTTAGAGTTGTGTTCGTACTCATGTTCAATTCTTAGATTGTACTGCTGGAGAGACTCTTATTATTCTTGTTGCTTGTGATATTTTATAATTATTATTATCTCCTTGTGCTTCATCTTTCTTCTTTACTAACTACCTCTTCATGTCCTTGTGCATCTCCGATCCTCCTGATTATAATGAGAATGAATATAATCTCATAAGTTAATTTATTACGAAGTAGAAACTGATCAAAATGAGTTGCAAGAGTCTATCAGACGTAACAACATGTATGTCCTATGAAGATAGAAGTAATATCATGATAATATAGTATAGTATGAGAAATTGGACCATATTTTGGACTAATTAACTCAATAATTAAGAAATTGGGCCTAACTACAAAAATTAACTCACTAGTTGATGATTGTTCAATGCCAATATAGGAAGGGAAACTTACATAAATCTCACTAGTTTAAAAGTTTATTGCTTAAATACAATTTGGCTTGCAATATTATAAATTTTATCAGATTTTAGTACATCCAGATACGTCCAGATACATATACATGAGGTCAAAATTAGGTGTAATTTGTTTTAGATACGTTGTATCCAAGTGGATTCACATATATTTGGGATACATAATAAATCTCACTCATCTCTCTCCTTATTTTAGAATATCTGGTAGCAAAAATACGTATAGCTAGGTGTATTTTCCTCAATATATGATTAAGGAAAACTCTTAATTAATGATAAAATATGTAATATTATAAAAGTATAAATAATATATATATAAAAATGATTATATGAATTTAAACTAAAGCTTAATTTCGCGTCTTTTGCTATCGCCTTTTTCAATAATGGGATTCACCGTACCTAACACGCAAAGCAAGTCTGAATAGCGGACATATAAATTAGTGATATGTATGATCTACTTGACGGAAATTACTAATATATATGCCAATATAAAATGTCTTTTTTATTCTTAATGAAATGATTTACAACCACACAAATTTCTATCATTCATTTTGGACCACAAGTTTTAAAAGTCTTTCCATTTTTCTTAAAGTTTGTGCCAAATCAAAGTACATCATATAAAATGGGACGGAGGGAGTAACTTTTTATGCGGAGTGAAATATTTCAAAGACAAGTCCAATATTGTAATGTGGTTGCAGATGGATGATCAATGTTCACCTAATTTAATTAGAAAGTGCAGATGTGAGACTTGATTTTAAAAAAAACTTGCTTGTATCAGTAGAGGAAACATGGCATACCTTTGCGTCTTATGCACAAGTTGAACTATTATTGGGAAACGGCGGTGTTCCTGTGGTTGATATAAATAGAGAAATATCCAGAGGTTGTGTTGGTTGGAATTTTTTTGGACGTTGGCCAGTTGAAGGGGAAATTTGGCGTCTTTCCAGTGAAAGCGTGGCGTCTGTCCAGTGAAAGTGGTGACTATTCCCAGGTAAGGTGTTTGTTGCGGGAGGGATGTGTAGTTAAGGTTTTTTTTAAAAATTTTTTTAAGGGTATTTGCATTATCTTTTTAAGTTTTAAGTGAGGGGTATTTGCGTAATCTTTTTAAGTTTTAAGTGAGGGGTATTTACGTAATTTAACATTGCTCTTTTGGAGTGCATGCTTTTAATGTAGTATAGATATAGATATAGATAGATAGATATTATGTATGTAACTATGGATGGTAGAAAACCAAACCAAGAACTAGAACTCTTCATGTTTAAGTTCCTCATCGATGTTTCGATTTGTAAATGTAACGGACCTTTAGAAGAAACACGGATTCATCCCTTTCTTTCAGTAGATTCAGTGTAGTTAGATGCTGCCATTCCAAGTCCTTCGTTTTGGTGTTTTTGCCATCCACCGGTATCAGCCTTTGAGTGTATCCAGTAGTAGAAAATGGATCGGATCATTGCTAATAACGTCAGGGCAGCGCCAGCAGCAAATACACCTTTGCTGATCCTGCCAATAAGCATGCTTCTGCTACTAAAAAGCTAACCATGTTTGTCATTCAAAAGAGGACATTATCTACATTCTACACAACCATACAATTTCAAAATATATAGTAATAGATAGTTTATATTAAACGCCACCTGTTGATACAAAAGAGTTACATTTACCTCACTCATTTAAAATTCTGAATTCGTCTTTGCCTCACCAACTAAAAAACTATAAGGCGACAACGAACATGTTATAAATACATCTCACAAATTTATGTAGATCAAGAACAACAAAGTGTGCATCGAATCAATCCATTCTCATTACATATAAGACACCTCCTAACTTGTCCTTCATCTTCATCGAAAAATTTACTGCTGCCATCGCAATTCGAGCAAGGCAAGAATCGTACATCCCCACAACCTTCACAAATATAACCAATTGGCCTTAAAGGAATCCCTCTTAATAACTTCGGTAATTCGCCAATTTCATTCAATTGCTTGATCAATTCAGCACCTCCAATGTATTTCCCTTTGATAAAAACTTGTGGTAATGTCACAATACTATTGTTGTTCTTCTCACCTATAACATTTTGTAATTCCTTCCTATACGCGATGTGCATCGAGACATCTCTTTCATCAACTTTAACGCGATAGCTTCCTAATATCATTTTCACTGTGTAACAATCCTCAAATGTCCTTCGAATTCCACGTATACTCGTGAAGTAAATTACCACACGATCCTCTGTTCCAGGCAATAACTGAGTGTTCGAAATCAATGGCTTTGAATGCTTGGTTTGAGGTTTTGGAATCGAGGATCGATGATTTTCCTTACGAGAATCGAAAATTGAATACAACTTTTTCACTTTTCCTTTGAATGAAGTTCCAACCATGGATCCTAAAGGTGAGCAATGAAGCTTTTTAATGGATCCATTACGTTCGATCGAATGAGGAGAAGGATAGAGATACAAGGGCTTTTCGGGGAATTCAATCGAGTTTCTCGGGCTGTGTATAGTCCTTGATCTATTGAATTTTGATGATGTCTTTGCTTTCTGGATTTCTTGATATTCAAATTCATTTTCCCTATGATGATGATGATGATGATCCATCATAAGTAAAAAACTCTCAAGAATTCAGGGGTTATTTCTTAACAATAATATACCAATGATCCAAAAGGGAACGAGGAATTAAGATCTCTTGACCACTTGGTATTTTTAGATCTCATATGCATAGAAATGAAGATCTCTTGACCACCTGGTCTTTTCAGATCTCGTATGTGTAGAAATGAAGATCTCTTGACCACCTGGTCTTTTCAGATCTCGTATGTGTAGAAATGAAGATCTCTTGACCACCTGGTATTTTCAGATTTTGTATGTGTAGAAATGAAGAGCTCTTGACCACCTGGTCTTTTTAGATCTTGTATGTGTAGAAATGAAGATTTCTCGTAAAACAGACATAAAACTAAAAAAAATTGTTAGTGGCCTACAAAACCAAAAGGTTAATGTATGTTAAGGAGAATCGAATTGAAGGTGAGCGATAAAAAACAATCGATCCTGGAAATGAAATAAATATATGATATATGATAGAAATAGTTGAAAGATAAATTTAATTTTCTGAAGATCAAAATCAGATATGAATGATGAGAGGATAAAGATATAGGTAAAAAATTTGATAAAAATGTTTAAGAAGATGAAGGGTGGCGGGGGTAGCTTTCAATGAAGAAGTTACATATATATATAGATAGAGAGAGAGAGATTTTTTATAATATAAGAAAAAAAGTTGTTTTAAAAAAGGTGCAAAAAATGCTTTGGTAGTGGGAAAAGAATTTTTGTTAATGAGTCAATGGTACAAAAATTATGTTTTTGTACCTTGAGTTTATTGAGTTGTGTAGGATGGAAAAGAATTAAGATTTTATTTGTGTCACACTTTTATCTCTCTAGAAGTTTCTCTCCTTAATTTTTGGATTATGATTTTCTTAACCCTTTTATAGGACATCCGATAAAACTGAAACGATAAAAATGATACTCATTCTAGTTTATCTTTTAGTTTGTAATCTCCACATAATAATTCTGTTTGAGTAATATTAGGTCTTGGACCTAATTTACGCCCAAAAGCTAGCTCATGAGGGAGACTGATTGCTCAAGTTTTATAAAGAGACAACTCATCTCAGTAATCATCAATGTGGACCTTTATTCATTCTTCAGCAGCCCACCTCACGCCCAGGGCTGAACATCTGGTGCATGGACAACTTTTAATTTGGGGGTCTACATCGATGGTTAATGAAATGGGTGGTCTCTGGACTTGGAGAATTCTTCTCTCGTGAGCTAGCTTTTGGGATAAAGATAAGAGTATCAACTCCTTGAAGATGGAGCTCGAAAAGGCGAAAAAATGTGATCTCAAGTTGATAGAGAAAGATGCTAGTTTAGGAGAAGTGAAAAGAGGGACTTATTGGTTTTCTGATTTTAGGTGAATTCAAGAATTAGAAGATGAATTGGAGAACAGGAAGTCATCAGAGTAAAAAAAAAACAAAAAACAATGCAGTTTAAGCAAATCAAGATTGAACTCGAAGAATCCAAGCTCGAGATTGCTTCTCGCCATGAAAAGATTGAATCTTGGACACATGTTCCAAGCAAAATGGCAGTTATCTTAATCATTCTTGAAATGAGGAGCCACAGCTTTGGATAATGAGATGAGTTTGCTAAAAAATGAAATGAAGTTGGCGAGGCGGATGAAAAGAGCACAAAGGCCCTAGATGATTTAGCACTAGCATGCCGTTGAAGGAAGTTACTTCCGAAGAATCTGAGATGGAAGAGAAACTTAGTGAAAAAAGAGGCTGCAAATATGAAAGAGATGACCAAAAGCACTAAGGCCAGAAATAAAATGTATTTGGATAAAGCTAAAAAGGAAGCAAAACTACACAGGAATACAGCAGAGAGATTGAAACTAGAGGCAGAGGAGTCACTATTGGCTTGGAATGGGAAAGAGACAAGCCTCATCGCGTGTATAAACGAAGCTGAAGAAATGGGACGAGCTACTAAGCTCAACGAGTCCCTTAAATCAGCGGGACAAACAACTAAAGCAGCAAGGGAAGAAAAATGCAGACTGAGAGACATCTTAAAGCAGGCTATCAATGAAGCAAATGCTTTTGTTTATAGACAGACACCGTTTGAAATTGTACAGTTATTTTCTTGCAGAATACATAGATAGACACTTAATGCACTCCCAACTTGGTAGTAGGGTGTTCTAATCGATCGAATATATTAACTCATCTACGCATTTACATCTTCTCCTATATTTGAGAAAAAAAAGATGAAATCTTTCAGGCTGTACAAAAGCTAAATTGTGTTATAAAATTTGAAAATAAGAAGTGATAGAACAGATTGCTTTGAAAATGAAGCTCAATCACATGGAAGCAGTGCTGATGGTGACTTTGGAGATGGCCGACACGGTGAGGGTGCAATTACATGGTGATGGAAAATCCAGGGTCGAGACATTTTGGGGTTGAGATGAGGTGTCTATGTGATCATTTAATAAGCTGGAATGCTCAGCTAACAGTTAAGACCAAGTTTAAGTGTCTATCTATGTATTTTGCCGTTATTTTTTCTTTGATGTTTCTATGAGACCAAACTATGCTACAAAAATATGATCATTTTTTTTGTTTTGTTTTCCACTGGTGTCCGGTGATGTTTTTTTAGCTGAGTATACTAAAAGAAAGAAAAAAAAATTATTTTAGCAACCCATAGTTTTAGTAGTCCCTCCGTCTCAATAATAACTACGCCTAAGTGCCAAATAAGACTGGGAATATTTACTTTGTTTTGTGTAACATAGCCTTATAAGCTTGACTTGAAAGATTGACTTGGCCCTAATTAACAATATAAGGAAAATTAATAGCTGACTTTTAGTCCATTTTGTGATACACAACCCAACTAATGTCAACTATCAAGGAAAAATGGATAGATTTTTTTTTTCTTTTTTCCTCAGTATTAATTTGTTTTCACATTAATTTGGGTGTGTTTGATAGGAAGGAAAATGTTTTCTTAGAATATATTTTCTAGAAAAATAAGTGGATTGTTTACTTAATTTTTAGTATTTGATAAATAAGCAAAAAACTATTATCTCAAGATAATTTATATGTAAATAGAACAAAATATTATGGGGGCATAATGCATAAAAATACCTTTTAATTTGGCCTCAACTGACATCTATACCCTCCAACTTTGGGTGTGCACAAGTAGGTAGTTGAACTTGTATATAATTGAATAAGTAGACACACATGTCCTACGTGGCGTCCTATATGACAAATTGCAGTCCTACGTGACGTCCTACATGTATTATGTCACGTAGGACATGCGTGTCTATTTGTTCAACTTTATAAAAGTTTAATTGACTACTTGTGCACATCCAAAGTTGGAGAGCACAAATATCAGTTGAGGCCAAGTTAAATGACACGTTTATATATTATGTCATACTAGGGTGGAATGTGGGATAGGGAGTGAGGTTCCGGCTAGCGGGGTGAGATGGTCAAGGGTTGGGGGTTGATGGTTGGGCGGTTGAATTGAATCTAATTAGCCTAATTTAGGGGTAGAGAATACGAGATAGGGAATATGGATTCTTTCGCATCTCGATAGTGAGTGGGGAGAAGACAACAAACTTGAAAAGTCACTCAAAACTTGTTTTCCTTTTCCATAAAATATTTCCAAAATGTTTTCCTTGTCCTCCATGCTTAAACACACCCCTTATTGCTACTTATTTTCCTCCTCAGTATTAATCTGTTTCCACATTTTGGAAATTATAGTCTATTCTTTTTCAGCATTTTATTTGTTTTAGTGCTATATAATGGTGTAACTTTGATCTTTCAAAATACCACACATACAAATCTCACTGTCCAAATTCATTTTTGAAGCATAGTAACAGCATGGAGAAACACATGTTCTTATTGATTCTTCTCTTTCTAGTTCAATTTTCTGTATCATTTGCTAACTCAAATGTGACAGACAAAGAAACTTTACCAGCTTTCAGAAATCTTATTACCAAGTCCTACTCATTTTTTGGCCAACAATTGGACCAGCAATACTTCTTTTTGCTCTTGGTTTGGTGTCACTTGTAGTCCAAAAAGGCAAAGGGTTGTAGCCTTGGATCTTTCTAGTTTGAATCTTCAAGGTACAATTTCCCCGTCTTTGGCCAATTTGTCCTTCCTCGGAGAGCTTAATCTTGGGAACAACAACTTTCATGGCGCTACCTTATGGCATTGGCCACTTGCCTTGCTTGCGAGTCATTGATGTTCAAAACAATCAGCTCGAAGGAAGTATTCCAACAAGCCTATTTCAACACCAGAAAGTTCGAAAGATTTCATTGGCTTTCAATAAACTCAGTGGTGAAATGTGGAATGGGTCATGGTATGTACCAGAACTCAAGGTCTTGGATCTCACCAACAATAGTCTCACAGGCATAATCCCTCCTTCTATTGGAAATGCCACAAAATTGATGAACTTCAGCTTGCACAGTAATAGAATCAACGGCAACATTCCGAAGGAGATTGGTAATCTTAGCCAACTTGCAGAGTTGTTCTTGGTTGATAACCAATTAACCGGTTCCATTCCTGCAACACTGTTTAATATATCGTTACTACTTACCGCATCTCTGGCACTCAATAGCCTTTCTGGTCCTCTCTTGCTTGATGAAGGGATATTGTGTCAAATCTGAAGCATCTAAGTATCTCAAAGAACCAAATTTCTGGTATCATTCCTTCCAACATTTGCCAACTCACAGAGCTCAAAGGGTTGTCCATATCTTACAACAAGATA
>JAJOOS010012445.1:0-11721 GCA_029582725.1 Solanum chiquidenum
AAGACCTTTCAATCTATAAAATAGGCAACTTTTTTCTCGGAATGGACTAAATTAATCAAGCTGCTTTCTTCTTTTGATCTTTGGCTAGCTTGACATCCTTTGTAAGCATTCTTGGAGCTATAGCCATAGCCATTAGCTCCTGGAAAAGCAATTTGCATGCATAGGGAATGTGAACCTGCACCAACAGAGGCGACCGTGAGTTTTAAGACCACAACAGAAAAGAACTACTATTTGACATGTGAGGTGTAAACTGTAAAGAGCAGAGTATCCCTGAGCCAGTCCAGTGTACATGTTTCCGTGTTGTGGGTGGGTGCGCAAAAGTAGGGGTAGAGAGAAAATGTTTACCTGGACAATATCAGTTTTGTTCTTGCAACCTCTGCATTCGAAAGAATTCTTCTTGAGGTTGGCAATGGCTATCAGCCCACAGCGCTCACAAACGTGAACTCTGTATGCATCGCTTTGGTCAAATAACCGCTCCTTGAGAAAATGAGCAGCACCGTGAGCAATCATACAATCTCGCTCCATCTCTCCAAAACGAAGACCACCATCACGTGACCGACCTTCCGCAGGCTGCCTTGTGAGGATTTGCACAGGGCCTCTACCTCTAGAATGAATCTTGTCATCAACCATATGCTTCAGGCGCTGGTAGTACGTGGGACCAAGGAATATCATTGCACTAAGCCGCCGCCCAGTATGACCATTGTACATGGTCTCAAAACCACGCATCTGGTAACCACATTTATGCAGAGCTTTGCTGATGTTATCCACGGTAACATCTGTAAAGGGAGTGGCATCACCTTCTTTTCCCATGTGTGCAGCAACCTTCCCCATAATACATTCAATCAGCTGACCAATAGTCATTCGAGAAGGAATAGCATGAGGATTCACAATAATATCAGGAGTAATGCCTTCCACGGTCCATGGCATATCTTCTTGTGTATAAGTCATGCCGACTGTTCCCTTCTGACCATGTCTACTGCTAAATTTGTCCCCAATTTGAGGAATACGGACTGATCTGACCCTCACTTTAACAAATCTGAGCCCGTCAGCATTTGTTGTTAGTAGAACCTGATCCACCATTCCAGTTTCACTATGGCGGAGACTGGTACTGTGATCTTTCCTCGTATAGCGAGAGGCTTGCCCTTGCGCATCATCCTGAGAAATGGGAGTTGTCTTCCCAATGATAACATCCTCACCAGAAACTCTAGTTCCTGGAGGGGCAAGACCATCGTCATCCAACTTATCGTACGATCCATGGCGCATACCCATAGTAGTAGCTCTATCAGGACGTCCAAAGTCCTCCTTGACCAATGTCCCCATCTTTTTCTCCTCGTCCCTGTACGAACGGAAAAATAGAGATCGGAAAAATCCACGATCAATCGATGACTGATTCATAATGACAGAATCCTCTTGATTGTATCCAGAATAGCAGGAGATGGCGACAATTGCATTGATGCCCGCAGGTAGTTGCCTAAAATGCAAGTGTTCCATGGCTCGTGTTGTGACAAGAGGCTTCTGAGGATAATAAAGCACATAGGCCAATGTGTCCTGCCAGAACAAAAAAAAATTGTCACCTTGTCATATTGAAACAAAAACCTCCCAAATATTATGGAGAGAAATAAGTAGTAGCTACCTACCATCCGAAATTGGTAGTTGGTGACATAAATTCCCATGGCTTGCTTACCCATAGCTGACTGATAAGTATTACGGGGAGACTGATAAAACAACAAATAAGCACATTAGATTAGAAGATCAGAGGCAACTTTGACAAGAGAAGTCACAACCAAAACATGACTCACCTGATTATGATCAGGAAAAGGAATAATTGATGCACAGACGCCCAATATTAGTGATGGGTGAATTTCGCAATGAGTATAGGTATCAGAATAGGCGTCGCCAGGATTAAGGCGTGCTTGCACAAGATCCTGGAAACATTAACATATGGTTTCAGTATCTAAGCATAATCAGCAGAAACTGTTAGAATAAGAAGACCTCTGTTGACTTCTCACATTTATAGTCATGCTAATCATCGTTGTCTCTTCCTCTTCAGTGTCAATATACTCGATGTATCCCTTAGCCACCAAATCGTGCCAGCCACCCTCGTCAGGTGATTCCTGAAAAAAGAACACTAGATATGTAAGTACCTGAAGCAGAGAGAAGTTCAAACTTCCAAGCTAACTTGAGTGTGATCGAAGCAACAAAAGATAGCAATGAAGGGGGCAAGAGAACCATTAGCATACCCGTTGTTGCAATGTTTGAATATCCTTCTTCTTGATCATCAGCCTTTGCTTTTCCACAATAAACAATGGACGACTGCACCTGCCATAGTCAGTATAAATTCGAAGTTCTTTCAAACGGATATCACGGACCACCCCAACCTCAGTATTGACGTCAACCTGCATAAATCAGAAACATGGGCACTTACGGGAAAAAAAAACAAAAAAATGTAGTGATAATTTTTACAAGACCATGAGTGTTTAAAGAGAGTACTTATGGGGTGAGACCAGAGAACTCAATAGAAGCAATTAGACAATGTCAGTTTGTAAGGTAGAGTAGCAGCGAGTAGTACATTTCCAAGATCTCTGTTATATCAAAATACATACTTCCAACTCATATGTTTAAAATGGTTGGCCGGGAGCATTGCTATAATGTAAAAATAATAATCAAAGGTATGTATAACTGACATCATATGGATGTTTTCTAGGTTACTATGCAATTAATTTATTATCAAGAAATTACAACGTAATTATATGGTTTTTATCACCCTCAGCTATATGCTTCGTACAGAACAAGTAGTGTCATCCACTCAAAATTAGTGTAGATTGTTTCTTACCCGTCTCCTAAGTCGTCTCAATGTTCTCACCAACATGTCAGGATCACGATGAATTCCCACCCAGGTACCATTGACAAAGATCTTTGTAGCCTGCGGAATAACTGCAGGAGAAATTTCCTAGATTTACAGAAAAAAAAATGGTGAGCCAAGGAAGACCATATCATCATCACACTTAAAATAGTAAGGAAAATACAGCATAATTAAGCTGAACCGCAAACATCCTGACACACTGAGATCTTGCTCACCTCAAAGTTCTCAGTACCCCACTCTTCCAAGAACTCCAAAATTGGATATGCCGCTGAACCAACTGTTATATAAACCATTAAAGCTAGATTCTTCACCAGCCCACATGCCTAATAAGATCACAAGGATGAATCAGTCTCCGAAGAATCTTATTCCTATTTGCATTATACAGGTTTTTATTTGGGGCGGTAGAAAGGGAGGGCTGATCTAGCCACATCCAGGCATAACAGACACTCCACAGGAGAGCAGCCACTTACTTGACCCTCTGGTGTTTCTGCAGGACACATCATTCCCCATTGTGAATTATGCAATTGCCTTGGTTTGGCCAGTTTCCCTGGTAAACAGACATATAAAATCTAAGTAACAAAGAAAAAAATAAAAAGGAAGCTGAACTAGTAATAACTAACTGAACATAAAATTGACAGGAGTAAGATTCCATGTTAATGAATATAGAGGGAGTGGGTAGAGTGGGGCATTGGGCTCACTGTATACCACCACAACCCGCAACTCAACACTTGATTCTTTCCAAATAAACCCACTACTGATCCCAAGTTCCTGACACCCCTACTGTAACCTCTCCATTTGCTTTGGTGTGTTCTTTGAAAAATTAATAGGACGTGATTTAGCAAAACCCCTACTAGTATGAGATTAGGTCACACATGATTGATCAAGAGGAAGCAAGTTACATCAAAATACTATCAGAAAGTAGAACCACATATTTCATAGGCAAATCGGTGGTATAGAGGAAAAATCAATTACCTTCTCGTCCAATAGGGGAATTCAACCGTCGCAAGTGAGACAAGGTAGAGGCATAAGTCAGACGATTCAGCACCTGGAGCATATCAACAAACAAAATTATTTGTCGAGGAGAAGGCCATCAAATACTGTTGTCAACCAACTAAATAACTAGCTGACCTGCGAAACACCAGCTCTTGTACCAGCTGCATTAGCTTGCCCCCAGTTTCCAGTAGCAAGAGAGTATTTCAGCCCACTAGTAATGGTCTTAGCTTTGATTGCAAATTGGAGATTTACATCTTTTCCATTGTCAACACACTGAATGACCCACAAACAATAAGAACAATCCGCACTAACAAAATATTCACCCAATGACGCTGTAAACAGAGGGTCTGTGCATTTACCTTTTGCACATAGCCTCTAACATCCCTTGTCAACTTTCTAAAGAGCTGCATCGAAAGACGGAACCCAAGAAACAGAGATAAGAAACAATGTGCATAACAGTGTAAAACTAATGATATATAAGAACAAACCTACCATCCGAAACAGCCCACCAAGCAAAGGACCAGCAAGATCCAGTCTCTTATTTCCATAATGATCTCTATCATCCTCAGCCCTGCGGCCAAGTGCACATAACAGAAGCCGGTGGATGATATACCTGAAATGAGCAGGTTCTAGATCCTGAGAAACATGTCCACTACTAACGAAAAAGGGGGGAAATAACTAATGCATCAAATCTTTAAAAATATGGCTACACAGAAAAAGGATGCCCTACCCAAAATAATAAGCTTTCTTTGTTTCACAATACTCTCCAACCCCAACATGAGGAAGCATTTCTTTCTGAAGAATCTCTTTGGCATACCTACAAAAATTGATTGGGAGCATTTAGTCTCATCCTTCAAAAAGTCAGAAGAACAGTTGGAAGTTTAGGCAACTTCAGTATACATACTTAATCCTCTTTTCCCTTGTAACACCAACTGTAGCCCCTCTTTTTCCGATGTAGTCAAGAGCAACCTAACAAAATCACATAATTAAGGAATGAACTCAAGGAAGAGAACAGCATTAAACAACAATAGGCAGAATCGAAATAGCCCATCGTCAAATAAGCTTTCTATTTTAGCAACATCATCAAAGAAATGAAAGAGCTTGGACAGGTCAACTGGAAGAACCACAAACACCAATAGAAGTACCTGTTGGTTTTGAATAACAAAAGCTTCTTCCAACGACGGACGTAACAACTCCATCATTTGAGTATCATTGAAATCATAACAAACATGTTCCAATATATCTTTATCAGCAACAAAACCTAGAGCTCGAAACACGATAATAATAGGAATCTCTGTACGGATATATGGAAGTGTCGCCCGAATGTATTGGCCCGAGGAACCCTGAAGTATTGAAAGCAACAGAGAACAGTTACATATATAAGTTTAATCAATTGAAACAAACAACAACTAAAGAGGAATGAAATTGCTCGTCTAAGGCAGTGCAAATTACCCCTTTAGCGCTAGTCCTTGAGAGCATCCTCACGAACATAGTACTTGGCGGGCGATTTTGAGATTCTGCCATTGACCTGACTTCCGCAACGAAGGCATATTTGTTAGGTTGCCTCTTCTTAAAGACATACACATGGTTCGTGCTCATCTTCTCCTGAGCAATTAAGACCTTTTCACTTCCATTTATAATGAAATAACCGCCTTGATCTAATGGACATTCTCCAAGCTCTGTTAGATCTTTCTCAGAATTTTGATATAATGTGCAGTAACTTGAACGCAGCATTATAGGAACCTGTAGGTGAAGATGGAACCAAGTTTGATCATCAATAACAATTTCAACAAACCTCTTGGCATTTCAAATTTGGATCCAAAGCAACAGTATATTCACCTTTCCAATAAAGACTTTTGTGAAGTCCTGAGTTTCAGTAACCTCTTCACCATCATGCCCTTTCTTGATGACTCGTTTCGTGACATCGACGTACAAAGGAGCAGAATATGTCAGATTCCTCAACCTTGCAGCCTTTGGAAATAAGGTAGCAGTTTCACCATCTGACTCTGTCATCATTGGCTTACTCAAATAAATCTGACCAAAATTGATTTTGTAGATTGTCTGCACAAAAAGAATCATTAATAAAGTCAAATTGTAGTCTTTGTATAAAATTTTTGGCATAAGAATATAGAACTGTACTATACATGGTTTGTACAAACTTATTTGTTTACTAGCAGGAGGATATATTGCATTTAGGTCAAAGATCACAACTTTCACCACCATTGTTTGCAATTAGCCAGTACAGGCTGTACCTTATCTCAACCAGGCAAACATTCCCTCAGTATCAAAAAGTCAAGAGTTAATGAACCACATCCGACCAAGTACAATAAGCTTCTAGATAATGTTTAATTATTCTGTTGTCGAATAGAATTTAACCTGGGTGAAATGGATTATTTATCCCACTAAAACATAACACAAATGATATCTTGGACAAATTGCCACTTCAAATACTTGTCCAGCATTGTTAGAAAGAATGCAATAGTTCATACCACATAATTCAACTGCAACTAGCCTTACCAACATAAATTACAGAGTTCAAATTTAATACCACAATCAACCTTGATAAAGACTTTAACTTCCTGCAAAATAAGTGCAGTCCTATGCCTAAATTGCTTCAACAAACCCCCAAAACCACTAATGCCCTATAGGGCTGAACCAACACTTTCATAATCCATCCGACCATGTTCTTCTACTTCATTTTCATTAACCCAACTATTTTTCATGTGTTTTCATAGAATGGTTAGTTCTCTCTAACTACCTAGTATATCTTTTTCCAATTTCGATCAGTTAGTTCAACAAATACTTCCTCCAAGAAAACCCTAACAAAAACCTAACGCCTAATTGAACTGAACCAACAGACAATTCCAGTAAAACATAAATCGCCAATCCAAAACAAAACAACACAAACCCTCTCTCCTCACAGATTACTTCCACTCCCTTCACTCTAAACCCCTGTATTACTCAGTTTCAAAGTTGTTCAAAGAATTCCCAAATTCAAATACGGACCTCAGCAAAGTCAGATTGGTGACCAGGGTTATGCTGGGACTCAGGTCGGATCTCTATATCAGCAGATTCATCAACAATTTCTTGCATCGTGTTCTGAATAAACTCATCAAACGAATCTAGTTGTTGACGAACAAGACCCTTCTCCTCAAAGTAAGCACTAATCACAGCCCAAGCATCTTCTTGGGTTATCTCCTCTTCATCATCGTCAACATTGTATTGGGGTTCATATTCATCCTCCATATCCATCCTGATTCAACAATTCTTTCTCCCTTTTTCAGTTCAAAATTGAGTCTTCTTCTTTTTTTTAACAGTTCAAATGGATTCTAGATTCCAAGAAAATCGGAACCCAGATCCTGTCTGCTTAGTTTTAGTAAGATAAATACTGGTTCAACTGATTTTCTCTCTGAGTCCAAAGGGAGAAGAAGCGAAGAACAGAAAGGCAGGAATGTGAAGAATGAGAGGAAGCAGTGCTTTTATATTACTTTTTAGTCCTTAGAGGAGAAATAGGTCAAACCGTAATAAGGGAGGCGGTTCTTTTTCTTTTCTTTTTTATTTTATCCGAAATAAAAACGTTTTTGAGAGAAGTCAATTTTCTGAAATTCGTTAGGATATTTTTACTAGTTAAAATGTGGGAAGAAGGTTAATTATTGGGGGGGGGGCACCCCCCAGACCACCTTGTGCTTTATTATTCAAATTTGAAAAGTCGTTATTACCTGAAGGTTCGAAAATATATTTCTTTTCTAACGGTCATCTGTCGTGGAAAAAGATGCCGGTAGTTTTTTCACGTGTTGTGTTATGTGAGAATTTATTAGAAATATAATAATTATTTTGTACGGAAAGAAGGTTAATTATTGAGGGAATTCTTTTTTACCTTTTTTATTATTATTCAAATTTGAAAAGTCGTTATTATTTGAAGGTTCGAAAAGAGTCAAACTTGGATTTGAAAAAAAATCTTTCCCTTATTAGCCGGAGTACAAGTGTACTCTTTTTTCTTTAGTAAAGGCAGATTAAGCCAAAAAATCTTCTTCTTTTTTTCGAACAGTCTCAACATCCTCGTTGAGAGTCGCTCGCAAAAACCCTTCTTCCCTAACGGTCATCTGTCATGGAAAAAGATGTCGGTAGTTTTTTCACGTGTTGTGTTGTGTGAGAATTTATTAGAAATACAATTATTAGTTTTTACGATAAGAAGGTTAATTATTGGGAAAAAATATAATTTAACTTTTTTTATTATTATTCAAATTTGAAAAGTCGTTATCATCTGAAGGTTCGAAAATATCTTTCTTCTCTAACGCTCATCTGTCGTTGAAAAAGATGTCGGTAGTTTTTTCACGTGGCGTGCTATGTGAAAATTTGTTAGAAATACAATTATTATTTTTTACAGGATTATTGGAAAAAATTACCTTTTTTTATTATTCAAACTTGAAAAGTCGTTATTATCTGAAGGTTCGAAAATACACTTCTTCTCTAACGGTCATCTGATGTAAAAAAAAATGTCGGTAATTTTTTAACGTGGTGTGCTATGTGAGAATTTGTTAGAAATATCATTTTTTTTATGGTAAGAAGGTTAATTATTGGGGGAAAAATTAAATTTACCATTTTTTTATTATTCAAATTTGAAAAGTCGTTATTAACTGAACGTTCGAAAATATCTTTCTTCTCTAATGGTCATATGTCGTGAAAAAAGATGTCGGTAGTTTTTTCACGTTGTATTATGTGAGAATTTGTTAGAAATACAATTATTATTTTTTACGATAAGAAGGATAATTATTGGGAAAAATTAAATTTAACTTTTTATTATTATTCAAATTTGAAAAGTAGTTATTATCTGAAGGTTCGAAAATATCTTTCTTCTCTAACGGTCATCTGTCGTGGAAAAAGATGTCGGTAGTTTTTTCACGTGGTGTGCTATGTGAAAAATTGTTAGAAATACAATTATTATTATTTATGGGAAGAAGGTTAATTATTGGGGGGAAAAATAAATTTACCTTTTGTATATTATTCAAATTTGAAAAGTCGTTATTATCTGAATGTTCGAAAATATCTTTCTTCTCTAACGGTCATCTGTTGTGGAAAGAGATGTCGGTAATTATTTCACGTGGTGTGTTGTGTGAGAATTTGCTAGAACTACAATTATTATTTTTTACGGGAAGAAGGTTAATTATTAGAATAAAAACTACCTTTTTTTATTATTCAAATTGGAAAAGTTGTTATTGTCTGAAGGTTCAAAAATACCCTTCTTCTCTAATGGTCATCTGATGTGGAAAAAATTGTCGGTAATTTTTCCACGTGGTGTGTTATGTGAGAATTTGTCAGAAATATAATTTTTATTATTTTATAGGAAGAAGGTTAATTATTAGGGGGGGGGGGAATTAAATTTACCTTTTTTTTATTATTCAAATTTGAAAAGTCGTTATTATCTGAAGGTTCAAAAATATCTTTCTTCTCTAACGGTCATCTATCGTGGAAAAACATGCCGGTAATTTTTCCACGTGGTGTGCTATGTGAGAATTTGTTAGAAATACAATTATTATTTTTTACGGGAAGAAGGTTAATTATTAGGGGAAAAAATAAATTTACCATTTTTTTTATTATTCAAATTTGAAAAGTCGTTATTATCTGAAGGTTTGAAAATAACTTTCTTCTCTAACGGTCATCTATCGTAGCAAAAGATGTCGGTAATTATTCCACGTGGTGTGTTGTGTGAGAATTTGCTAGAAATACAATTATTATTTTTTATGGGAAGAAGGTTAATTACTGAAAAAAACATTACTTTTTTATTATTATTCAAAAGTACCCTTCTTTTCTAACGATCATCTAACGTGGAAAAAAATGTCGATAATTTTTCCATGTGGTGTGCTATGTGAGAATTTGTTAGAAATACAATTATTATATTTTATGGGAAGAAGGTTAATTATTTTGGGGGGGAGGGGGATTAAATTTACCTTTTTTTATTATTCAAATTTGAAAAGTCGTTATTATCTGAACATTCGAAAATATCTTTCTTCTTTAACGGTCATCTGCTGTAGAAAAAGATGTCGGTAATTATTTCACGTGGTGTGTTGTGTGAGAATTAGCTAGAACTACAATTATTATTTTTTACGGGAAGAAGGTTAATTATTGGAAAAAAATAACATTTTTTTTATTATTCAAATTGGAAAAGTTGTTATTATCTGGAGGTTCGAAAATACCCTTCTTTTCTAACGATCATCTGACGTGGAAATGTCGGTAATTCTTCCACGTGGTGTGCTATGTGAGAATTTGTTAAAAATACAATTATTATTTTTTATGGGAAGAAGGTTAATTATTGGGGTTTTTTTTTTTACCTTTTTTTAATTATTCAAATTTGAAAAGTCGTTATTATCTGAAGGTTCGAAAATATCTTTCTTCTCTAACGGTCATCTGTTGTGAAAAAAGATGTCGGTAATTTTTCCACGTGGTGTGTTGTGTGAGAATTTGCTAGAAATACAATTATTATCTTTTATGGGTAGAAGGTTAATTAGTGGGAAAAAATTACCTTTTTATTATTATTCAAATTGAAAAAGTTGTTATAATCTGAAGGTTTGAAAATACCCTTCTTCTCTAACGGTCATCTGACGTGGAAAAAATTATCAGTATTTTTTCACGTGGTGTACTATGTGAGAATTTGTTAGAAATACAATTATTATTTTTTACGGGAAGAAGGTTAATTATTGGGGGGAAAAATACCTTTTGTTTTATTATTAATATTTGAAAAGTTGTTATTATCTCAAGGTTCGAAAATACAGTTCTTTCCTAACGGTCATCTGACGTGAGCAACAAATCAATATTTTTTCCACGTGGTGTGCTATGTGAGAATTTATCAAAAATGTAACTATTTTTTCTTTAAAGGTGCTTAAGATTGTTAAGTTTAACTATTCGACTTGATATTTCTTTTTGGCGTGCAATCTAATAGCTATACTATTTAATTTGGAGCAATTTTATCACTATTGTTTCATTTAGAATATTTTTATCCCTCAAATATTTGAAATGAAGATAATATTATTAACCAAAATTTTCTCGATATATGCAATAGGAAAGTATCACATTCAATTTATGAATCATCATTTTATAGTTATTGAACAATATTGAAATTAAAAATTAAAAAATGCTTAAATGAAAAACATAAACAATATTGGAATGTTAGTTCTTGCTAAAGACTTGACAAATGATTGAGATAAGTAAATCTTCTGAAATTCACTATAGTACAAATTACATCCCTACTAGTTAAAATGTGGAAAGAGGGTCAAATTAATTTCTTTATTATTGGGAAAAAATCACATTTACTTGTAAAGTCGTCGTTATTATATGAAGGTTCAAAAATACCCCTTTCCCCTAACGGTTATCTGGCGTAGATAAAATATTGATAATTTTTCTACGTGATGTGTTATGTGAGAATTTGTTAGAAACGTTTTTTTAAATGTGCTTAAGATTGTTAAACTTAATTGTTCGACTTGATGTTCCGATTCGAGGTGCAATCTAACCGCAATGTTATTTAGTTTAGCACAATTTTTACCACTCTACTGTTTAATTTAGAACATTTTTTATCCCTCAAATATTTCAATTCAAAATATTTATACTGTTGTTAATGATATGATTTAAAGGTGACTTTAAGATAATACTAAACCATTTTTTTCTCCATATATGCAATAGGGAAGTACCACATTCAATTTATGATTTATCATTTTATAGTTATTGAACAATATTGAAATTAAAAAATACTTAATGAAAAACATAAACAATACTGAAATGTTAGTTCTTACTAAACACTTTACAAAACTTGATTGGGATAAGTCAATCTTTTATAATTCGTTATGATATCTCTACTAATTGAAACGTAGGAA
>JAJOOS010012447.1:0-11386 GCA_029582725.1 Solanum chiquidenum
TTTGATAATAAAGATTCAGTTTTGTTGCTATTTGTTGATTGAAACTGTCAAAAAATGTTGCTTTTTGATAATAAAGATTCAGTTTTGTTGCTATTTGTGGATTGAAACTGTCAAAAATGTTGCTTTTGGTATTCAAGATTCAATTTTTTTTGCTATGTTTGAGTATTTTGCTATTTATGTTGATTAGGGTTCATGAATTCTTGATTTTTTTTATTGATTTTCTTGTGTGGGGTTCATAAAGGTTTGAACTTTCAGTTGCCAATGCACCTTCTCTGTATTTGATGTGTAGTTCTTTATCAGAGCTGCAATTTCAATGGTGTAACTGTAATTATGTTGTGTATTTGTATTCTTGAGCCTCGTACACTCTACTCTCCCCAGACCCCACTTGTGGAATTATACTGGGTATGTGTTGTTGTTGAGCTTCGTGTGTATCGTTAATTTATATATTGTTCACTGTATATCCCATGAATTTATTTGAATTTCCCTCTTGAACAGCTGGAGAAATAGTGATCTTCCAATTGCGTCTACAGTAAGATAGATGCCTGAATTGCTCTTTGGCTTTATACACCTCAAAACGGGAATGATTTTTTTAAAATTTTTCTAGTTAGAATGGATTGGTCGTACCTATCCAATCACATTTGGCCATTTATAACTACTTTAGCTTCTATTTATTTATTTTTTAAAATTTAAAATCTTCTAGGTGGTTTTAGGTATTCATGCATTAGTAGTGGAGTAAGGATTTGATACTGAAGCTATGCAAAAGGATAGTAATTCTGGTGCTCCAGGAACGCCACGATTGCGTCGTCGCAGAGGATCAAATGAGGTGACTTTTTCCATTTTCATTCAGTGTTTTTTTTAGTGGTTGATTCCATTTTCTGCTTGTTATTCCTGTTGCTCCTAGTGTGTTTTAATCACTTGAATTTGAAAATGGAAGTGTACGAGGGAATGTAACGGCATAGAGATTAATGTTCCTTTTGACAAAAGTAGTGTATTACTTCCTCTGTTCCATTTTATATTATGGTATTAATGAATAATATGTTTATGATATGAACTTGATTTTTTGTATTGTATTAGTAGTAGACTAGTAGTGAAAAAATAATAATGAAGTCGTGGTCCGAAACATCTCATTAATCTTTAAAATTTGATTAGTTAAATATTTCTATTCTTTAAAATTGTGAAAGTGGTATAAACTATAAAATAAAATTTTCTGGTGTCAAACATGTTGGAATGTTTCAAGACAGTATCAGTGTCTTATAATTGGAATGAAAATACTAGGTTTTGGTTCGAATTTTTTCTGAAGTTCTTTTTCTACCTCTTCCTGAAATTTCAGGTTCCTGGGGAGGTTGTCAAAGCAAATGGAGCCCATATGCTTGTTGACGATAGGAACAAGTATAAGTCAATGTTGATCCGTCTATATTCAACTCTCTGGATGATAGGTGGCTTTGCTTTCATCATTTACATGGGACATCTTTATATTTGGGCCATGGTAGTAGTTATACAAATCTTTATGGCAAAGGAGTTGTTCAATCTACTTAGGAAAGCGCATGAAGACAAGCAACTTCCTGGTTTCAGGCTATTAAACTGGTGAGCAAAATCATACTTGTATTTACCATATCAAAAAATCATTCTTGTATTTATCATCCTGCTAATTTTTTTTTGACATCGGACTTCTTCTGAAGGCCATATATTTGTTCCATATTTTACTTCTTTTTAAGACACTTTTCATAGTGGGTAGCAGCAGCACCCAAGAGTGTGACCTAGTGGTCAATGAAGTGGATTGAATAACATGAGCTCTCAAGTTCAATTCCAGCAGAGATAAAACACTAGATGATTTCTACTGTCCTAGCGTTGGTGGATATAGTTACCTAGTACTTGTTGTTGGTTGGAGGTGGAAGGTATCCAATGAAATTAGTCGAGGTGCGCGCAAGCTGGCCTGGACACCACAATTATAAAAAAAAGACGTAGTAATCTGGTCGAGGTGCGCACAAGCATGCCTCCCTAGCTGTTGAGATCAAGAGTATGTGTCTAGATTTCTCTCGAAATGAAGTAATCTGATTTCTGTTGATCTTGAGCGAAGTTGCTGAGCAATGTTAACAAATTACTGTCTTCTATACTTAATAATCATTTAAATTCCTTCTGAGGAAAAGGCAAGAGCTCAGTCTAGTGAAGTGGAAAAATCAGCTATCATGGCGTTGTAAAGAGAAGAAATACTAAAGATATCATGAAACTGGTCTTTGACAGATGAGTAACCCAACCAAGTATCCTTCCAAAATCTAATTTTCCAGTCATTGCCTAGTAGAAAACCATAATTATCAGTTATTTGCCTCTATAAGAACGAATATGCTTCCAAACGCCTGTGCCATGCTGTGCTATTGACTCTTTTGTGCTGAGGATTACACAAACTGAACTTTTCAATGGATAATCTTCTCTCCACATGTTCTCTTTGTTCCAATGCCATTTCAAAATAAAACTTTCATTATGGTGCTTCAAGTTCTTAATCCCAAGACTCCTGTTCTTCCTCTTTTTTGATAGTATTGTCCCACTTACCAAGACATAAAGAGATGCCCTATTTGTTTTGGTTCCATAGGAGATCTCTTCTCAACTTGTTAAAATGCTTTAAGATTGACACAAGTGAAGGAAAGAGGAACATGGTATAGGTGTGAAGAGCATCAAGAAAAATGATTTAAGAGTGACTCTTTCTCCTAAAGATAGGTACTACCATTTCCAATTTTCAGTTTTTTTCTCCATCTTTTCGACTATCCCATTCCAGATATTGATGGATTTGTCTTTTCCCCCCCGAAGGTAATCCCAGATATATCTTGGGAAGAGAACAAATGTTGTACTGTAGGATGCTAGCTACTTCGTGAATGTTTGCAATCTGATTTACCGAAAGGAGAACTCTTTGAGAAGTTGATGTGAAGCCCCGCGAAGGCCGTGAAAAGTTCTGTTTCAACTTAATCATCCTATGATTTAAACTAGTAGATAATAATGTCAAGAGTGATTGAAGTGAAACAAAAACACAATTTCAGAAGGGAGAAAGGAACTTATTTCTACCTAGAAGGGAATAGGAGTTGATTGAGAGGTATATAGGCAAAGTCTGTTAAATTTTTAGAATAAAGTATAGACAAGGTCTGTTGGTGGATGGAAAGGGAAGAAAAATTTGTCAACAGATTATAGCTAAGACCACATATGCTTCTGTGAGTTTGTCAGCTTGAGGGCACCAGAGTGTTATGCAGTAAATGGAAGAAATAAGACCATCTATACAAGTGCTACTTACTCTAAAGCTTCAATAAGTTTGGTAGATCCATTCGTATACTTGAAATTTAAGGAAAATGAGAAGTGTGGTTATCATCCCAAATTCGCCTGAATGCAGTTTTCTTGAATTGGATGTACAAAAGTTCATGGAGAAGGTATGCCTGACTGACCGACAGCCATCCTTCCAACAAAATCCAGCTATTCTGAAGTGGTTTCCTTTGTTGAGTGCCTTCATGAGTGATATATATAATTATATATGTACAATGTAGTCTGAGAAGCTTGAGAACTTATTTTACTAGATTGATACAATATCATATTGTTTACAGGTTCTTGCTTCTGTTTTTTCTTATTCTGCTCTTGTCTCCAGGCACTTCTTCTTTACAGCACTGCTGTATGTATATGGACGCATCCTAAGCCAGAGGCTTGTCAACACAGTTACTTCTGACAAATTTTTATACAAGCTTGTTAGCAAATTAATCAAGTATCACATGGTCACGTGTTATTTCTTGTATATTGCAGGTTTGTACTTTTAGCATGCTCTTTGATTTAATGTTGTAAACCGATAATCACTTTTCCATTTTACAACACCCAAGACATCAAATTACATATTGTTCAGTGTAGTGTTGTCCTTCTAAATTTTTTCTGCCTTCTTTTTTCACTAGATGCATGATTTTGTGATACTGACTGCTGAATTACTACCTGTTTCTCTTTACTGTTATCACTCATTTGAAATCAGGTTTTATGTGGTTCATTCTGACTCTGAAGAAGAGGAGGTACAAGTATCAATTTGGCCAGTACGCTTGGACCCATATGATTCTGATTGTGGTGTTTACTCAGTCCTCTTTCACAGTAGCCAATATTTTCGAGGGAATTTTCTGGTAAGACAGCGTAAATCTATTTCTTCCATTTTGAATAGATTTTCTACATCTTTTGTCGTTCACTTGTCGACACTTCATGTTATTTTGCTGCTGAAACTACTCTTTGGAGCCTCTCTGCCCTCAGCTTCTTCTAATTGTTGTGTTCTCTTTTTTGGCAAGTAATCATGGTGTGACCAACTTCAGGTTTTATTTTCTTTCTATAGCATACATATAACTAGTCGAATGATACAGGGTTTCTTTTATGTTTATGGGAACTGACACACAATACCATATCTTTTTTGGCCACTTTCACAAGTTTGTGTTCTATTATTTCTCCCGTTTTTTTCCTTCGCTGAAGCTTGCCACAAAATTTGACAGGGATATGGAACTTCTTCCGCTTCTTATTTCCATCTTTTTGAGCTGTTGAACTGAAATAATGCAACAAAATTTGACATTGATATAGAATTTAAAATAAAGGATTTACTTTAATGCAGGTTCCTTCTTCCAGCATCGCTCATTGTCATCAATGATATAGCTGCTTATATATTTGGATTCTTTTTTGGAAAAACTCCTTTGATCAAGTTGTCTCCAAAGAAAACTTGGGAGGGATTTATTGGGGCATCAGTAACAACCATTATCTCCGCATTTCTGGTGAGTGGCTGTGTATTTTTGGAATTAGTGGATGAGTTGGAATTTTTGAGATAGTGTTAACTGTTACATGTTAGTATTTAGGTAGTCTCTCTTAACATAGCATTTGGTTTGTATGTCTTGTCATCATTATCCCTGTACTCTCTCCCCTTCACTTGTATTTCCCACGCCTAATGAAGGTTTGTCTCCAACAGTGATTTGAGAGGGGTGTTTTTTTTCTTTATATTCTGCTAATTACTTTCTGTTATGTGCTAATGTGCAGCTTGCCAATATATTTGGTCGTTTTGGATGGCTTACATGTCCTAGAAAGGTAATATTTTAGGGTAATGTCTCTCCCAATTGGCTTGCGGATTTTCTCCTCGGTTTTGAAAAGCGTAAATGCCATATTGGTTAATACAGGATTTATCAACTGGGTGGCTTGATTGTGATCCTGGTCCACTGTTTAAACCAGATTATTTTACTGTACCAGAGTGGTTTCCTTCATGGGTACGTGAATTTCCGTCAAACCTGAACTTTTTGAAGTTTTTCTCTTTTGCTTAGTCACTACTTGCATATTTTACTATTCTAGTGACTTCGGTATAACCTTGTTATTCAGCTTTCTGAAGTCTTTTCAAATCCTTATAATTTGTGCCGGCATTGGCTTTATAAACTTCGGTCCTTCACTAATTCTACTTCTGCAGTTCCCTTGGAGAGAGATCTCTGTTTTGCCCGTGCAATGGCATGCTGTGTGGCTTGGCTTGTTTGCATCAATCATAGCACCTTTTGGAGGCTTTTTTGCTAGTGGCTTTAAGAGGGCCTTCAAGATCAAGGTTCAATATTTATTCCGTCTTGTGTTATAGGTTCCTTAGTTTGATCGTTAATACTATGTTGTTATATCTAAAGTTCTTTTTTCCCCTCTGTGCTGTAGGATTTTGGTGATAGTATACCTGGACATGGTGGCATGACAGATAGAATGGATTGTCAGGTGAGCTAATGAAATACGTCTCTCTATATACACTTATTTATGGACTGCAGCCCCTGTGGAAGATATGAAATCTCATTGTTTTCCAAGTTTCTTTCACTTCATGGCTTCATGAAATTGCATCTAAGTTAATTCAAGAACATATTGTTGTGGTGTGTGTGGGGGTGGTGGTGGTGGTGTTAAAGGGGTCCAAAAGGAGGAGAATCAAAGCCATAAGTATACTGATGTTTTGATCGTACCTTATTATACAATTAGTTTTTCCTCCGACTGATCAATTTCTCCTTCTATTCCGACCTGTTAGTAGTGCTTTCTACTTGTTATCTGAACTATCAGTTTGTGATATCTTCTTATATGTATGTTCATGCAGATGGTGATGGCTGTTTTCGCATATATCTATCATCAGTCTTTTGTGGCGCCTCAGAACTTGTCAGTTGAGATGATCTTAGATCAGGTACGCGCCTCAACTTACATTTTAGTCCAATAAATTCCTCGTTGAGGTATACCGTTATAGCTGATATCCTTACTCCATACGATGTTAGATAATAATGAACCTGACCTTTGAGGAACAGCAACTTCTGTACTCGAAACTTGGGCAGATCATCCAGGACAAGATGTTTGGAGAATCTTGAGACCATCAGATAAGCAAAGCTTGTTTAATTATTGTAGCTTTTAGATAAGCATATCTTGTATATGTTTTTCTTTTTTCGATTAAGCTCGTTGCTCTCGGCTTTTCGCGCATTGTACAGTGCTCTTGGTTATTATATTCTTTAGTAGTTCAGTGCATCCCCTTCTGTATTGACCAAATTATAGGGCATGGTGATTGGTGAGGCATCATATATCAAGACTTGTAAATGATTGATTCAAAAAAGTTGCATACTGTTCACAAGTTTTGCTTCTTTCAGCTTTATCAAATTGGTTCATTTATTTACTCATCTTTCTTTCTCGAATATACAAAATATAAAAGAAAACATGCCAAAAGTTCTGCACTATTCATATAATAATTCGACTACATAACCAATATGGATTGTGGTGCAGTTGGGAGACTGCTCGACCCTGCAGTGCACAGTTTAGTCAGGGCTTGACACTGTTGTAGTCCAATGGTAAGGGATGTAGCACAGTTTGGTAGCGCCTTTGCTTTGGGTAAAAAATGTCACGGGTTCAAATTCTGTCATCCCTACCTATTCTCCTCTTCTGGGCAATAACGAGTGATCCTGATAGCTTCAATAGTTCACTGAAATTTATGTGAATGATCGTGACAGACTGACAACTATTCAAATCCTATTCAAGTCTGATTAGTATGCATTGAAAAGCATTTTTTGTCTTCTGTTCTTTTCGGATTCTGAGGATGATAGCTGATTCTAACATATTTATGGGACCGGATGACGAGCCTCCTCCTCAATAAAATTCTCCTGAGAAATGAAAAGCTTTTTTGACTGCATATATTATCCAATTTTAGCACTACTCATATGCTATCATAGCAAGGGAAAAAATGTCATTTGACTTCTCAACACTCTAATTCAACCAAATGTATAAACTATCAACTTTCAAGGTCAAAATTTACGATTTGAACGGTCATAAAAGTCTCCTTGAATAAATATTAACAAAGAATTTCCTTTTTCTCCTTTCTTTGATTTTAACGTGAAACTCGCTAGATTATCATTTAATTTTTACCTCAAATTTATAACCCTTTTGGCTAGTAGAAGTTTTTAAAGCCTTTAAAGTTGGATTTCAAGTAATTATATTTTCAAACTTCGATTTTAAGTTAATGGTAAAGATAGTGGATTATTTTGGACCTTTTCTCGAAAGTTTAGATGCTAAATCAATATTTAGCAATATATTTGGGTTACAATTGAAGACAATAGAAAAACCATAAATCCAAGTTTACATATAAACCCATTTACTTCACTTGTCCTTATTCCTCATTTACCGAATCATCTCCATTTCCGACCCAAAAAAAAGTAAACTTTCCGATGTCTTCTCCTCCACCGGACGCCGGAACAGTCGCCGCCGTCACCGTCCGACCGTGGCCGTTATTCATAGATATAGCCGCCCTCAGCCTCCCAATCTCAGTATCCGACGCAACTTATCGGATCAATAAAAACCTCCGCTACTTCGCGGGTAATTACGCTCTAATCATCCTCTCTATCCTATTAATCTCCTTAATTGTCCGGCCAATTTTACTTGTGTTGTTCCTAATCATCTTTGTCGGTTGGATTTACCTCTACTTCTCTCGTAATGAACCTTTGGAGCTGTTCGGTTTCGATATCGATGATAAGTTCGTGTTAGGGTTTTTGACTTTGGTGACTCTTGTTGCCTTGCTGATTGCTAAAATTTGGATGAACATCTTCGTCTCAATTGGCTTTGGAATTGTGATTATGTGTGTTCACGGTTCACTTAGGGCTCCGGAAGATCAGGAGGATTCGCCGTATGGTGCTTTGCTATCGGAGAGTCCGAGAGGAAATTATTCTATCGTTTGAATTTTCATGATTGATGTAGGTAAAATTTTTTCCTCATCGGGATGTGGTTGAATTGTAGGAAAAACTTGAGTTGATTATTGTAACTAGTATTGTTCAATTGATGAAATTGGTTTGATGAAGTTCTCAAAATGCAGAGAGTTGAATATATGAAAATTGCGGATTTTATCTTCTTTGATGCAGTTGAATTCATTTGTTAGAAAGTAAAGTGGTAATTTTTGTAGTTTTTGCTAAGTGATTCTTATGGGCTAGAGATAAACTGTGAAACTTAGTTTACATTGGAAATGATAGCTTCATTGCCATTAATGTTTGAGATGGTGAAAACTAGACCAAGAGGAGACTATACTAATGGTTGAATTTCAAGGCTTAGTTTTTTTGAATTGGTATGTGGTTGAGTTTAGTCAAAATTTGAGTTGGCTAGTGTAATTAGTATCATTAAACTGATGAAATTGCTGGTTGAAGCTTTCACATGCAGAGAGTTGAATTGATGAAAAGATTGAGGCTTTTCATCTTTTCTTGATGTAGTTGGATTCTCTATTGGGAAATAAAATGGTTATGTTTCTCATATTTTGTATAATGATTGTTTTGTGCTAAATATAGGTTGCAGACCTAAAATAAATAACTGATACGACCCATCCATAATTAGGTGAGGTAGTTCAAACAATTAAACATTCGGCGTCAAATGTTTCCATGTGCTTAGTCCAAGAAAAAAATATGCATGCGTGTGAGGAGCTGTATTGCAGTCCAAATTCAATACGCAAGTAAAAGTGTCTTCTTTCTAATAGTTTAAGCAGATGACATAGTTAACATAATTTAACAAGATCAGCTGTGAGAAGGTAGTAAGTAGTTTGGATTGGAAGTAATAGTTGCATGGGCAGTGAAAAGTGAAAACTGCTTCTGTTGTTTTTCTGGTGCATAACATGGATATGAATGATTGTTTAGCCGTCAAACCTTGGTCGACTATCAATTTAGAGCTGGTTGATTTGGAGTAAGATGGAATTGTAGGTTTGTATCCAGTTCTAGGCAACTCTGATTGTCACATTGGTTCTATGAGCTTGGTCTGCTTGTGTTTTTTTCTTGCCTATTGTCGATAGTGGGTTATTTATAGGTGGATAGTTGTTTCAACTGATAAACCCATAAACACAAATAGGAGGATATTAGTTTCAGTGTAAAAAAAAAAAACTCTTATTTTGTTTATCAGTAGAAATAGAGGGTATATATCTCGGGTATATATCTCAATGTTATGGTAGTTCGTGATTCTTTGTTTTACATTTCACAAATTGTGTTGAAGAAATAGTATATCTAGACTATCTTGTGTTTAATGGGACTGCAAGAGTGAAAGATGAAGACACTCCGGAATTCTAATTTTGCTTCTCTTGCTTAGAACTCAGTACATGTGCGTGTGATTCTGTTTTCTGTTGCCTGTTCTTTTAGTAGCTCTATTCTTATAGCGCCAACATGTTCGCTGTTTTAAGTTTGGCTGAGAACCTCTAGAACTATAGCTTTTAGCATGAGTTGGAGTGGAAATCAACATTCTATTTGCTTTCTAGGTTCAATTTCTTTTTTCATCATACCTGCATTATATTTCCAGCCTGGTTGGGGACCTCAAACACTGTAGACTAAGCATGAGTTGAACAGAAACCAACAGTTCCACTTGCCTTCTAGGTTCAAATTCTTGTTGATCCTGTTCTACGTCTATTTTATCTCTCAACCCCTCCCTCTATATCTGTGAAGGAGCTGAAGTTAATTGGTGACCTGCTGGAAGCCTTTCTTGATTCAGAGACGGAGGGTGGCTAAATTTGTTCATTGAGTTCATTCAGACACATATAGTGCACCTTCAAAGAGCCTGCCCCTGGGTGAGGCAATTGAAAGTGCCTCAAGGCTTGTGTCATGCTTCATTGACAAGGTACAGACCCTGCAGTCCGCGAGGCCATTTAGTATCAATACATAATTAGCTTTTATTCCTAGAAAACTCCTATTCTTTCTACCTCAAATCAGAACATCTGGAGCCCAAATATCACTCTCTTCGTCGACCCATCTTCACTTGCTTTGTTGGGTACGGTAATTCTTTTACAAAAGTTGTCTGGTATCCACTACATTTTGTTCTATTCTTGATCTCTTGCATCCTCAATCTTGCAAAGTTGATTCTTTGTTGCCTGTTGATAAATTCTCTTTATTTGTAGCTTGTTCTTGTGTTAAAATCTTCCCCATGTTAAATGCACTGGTACTGTATTTGACTCTGGTCTCTAGTCTTTCTATATGAATGGTTCGTCTTGAACTGGTTCATTCAGTTGCTTATTCTGGTCTTTTTTCGTTCTTTCCATGGGATAGATGAACAACTTTTTTTGAACCCATCAAGATGCAAAAACTCTCAACAGAAGTAAATCTGTTGTGTCCTGCTAGTAGAAATTGAAACATTTTGCTAAAATTTGCATCATAACCTTATTAGAGGTACTTGAATGGTTGATTTGTTAATGAAGGTTTATTTGAGATATCAGCTTAAATGTGGAGAATCTCTTCACTTGTAAACAAAAGAACAGTAAAGGAGAAAAAGAATGTTATTTCTCCTTTTTTGATAGTTGGAATCAGGGGCGGAGCTAGAGGGACAAAAGAGTTTTATCCAAACCCTGTTTATCCGAAAATTATGCTACATATACAAAGATTAAATTATTATATAGTAGATGTTTAACTTTTTTGGTGAAAATTCTACCTGTCGAATGAAATCCATCTTCGTTCAGAATCACATTCGACCCATTTGGTAGTAGTGAGGTTGTGCCACCCCTTCACCACCAAAATATAGTTTGTTTCATTGGTGGTGGCCAGAAGGGTGGCAAAATGAAATAACGTTTTGGGGGAAATATTAAAATTTCACGTACAAGTAACATATCGATGTAATATTCAAAATCTTCAATATGATTGGTAATATTTGTCATCCTAGCCAACTATATATCACACATATGACACAAAATATACAGTGTTTAAATAGAAATTTGTCATTGGTTGATAACAAACAATGACATATGATGCACCTCTTTTGTTAAATAACTCGATAGTATCATTGAAAGAGAAAATACAACGTCTTTAATAGTAAAATTCATGGTATAAATAATCTATTACACGGTTACATGAAAATTCATAATTATCGAGTAACCCCCCAACTCTCTCAACTTGTTCAAGGAATCAAAAGAAAA
>JAJOOS010012448.1:0-18364 GCA_029582725.1 Solanum chiquidenum
AGTTAAGTTGTTTTGTAATATTGCATTGCATTGAGTTATTCTGTTGAGGTTTCCGCTGAGTTAAGAAAGCCAGGCCAAGGGTTCGCTTGGGGCCAGAAATGGTCTCCGGGTGCCGGTCCCGCCCAGGGTGTAGGCTCGGGGCGTGACAAATATGAGGAAGAAAACCGATTGCAATTCTTGATTGTGATGTGCGCAAGATGAGGACCAAGGAGATTAAGTCTGTGAAAGTTCAATGGAAGCATCGTTCAGTTAAGGAAGCTACTTGGGAAACCAAAAGGGACATGCGAGACAAGTATTCCCAATTGTTCGTCGATTTAGGTACTACTTCATTCCTTCTTTAGCCTTTTTTTCGTAAGTTTGTCACTCGGGGATGAGTGATAGGTAAATTGGTATCTATTGTAACGATCGGGTTCCGTCGTTATAGAAAATCCAATAGGGAAAAAATTTAGACCGGAAAACTTTTTCGTAGTATCTTGAGATTTCCCAACCTAGTCCAAATTTGGACGAAATTGGAGTCTGTGAGGTCTAGGAAAATCTGGTAGCAATTGGGTGATTTAATTATGATTTTGATTACATGAGTAGATAGCTAAGGCATTAAGGAATCCGTACGACTTTATGGAATTAAATTTGGGTGAGTAGAACTCCCGAAATTGATCTTAGCGTGAACAAGTAGTTCCTGAGTGTCATTGGTCGAATATGTATTGTGAAATAGGAGTTTGGGATTCTTAAGTCGACTCACTGGTCTCGTGCAAGTCACTGTGGCAGAATTATTCCCGCCAGGGTGGGGCTACTGTGGCGGGTTGGGGGTTGCCATAGCAGGACAGTCGCGATTTAAGTCGGAAATAAATCTCAAAACGTCTTTATTCTACAATTTTCAAACTTGAGAGCTAAGGAACGAACCCAGGGCTTTTCTTAACAGTTTTCCACCATTCTTGAGGCTAAAGACCAAAAACAAGCGGAACGTATCAGGAAAGGGAAGAATCAAGTTTCTTAGGGGATTCAAACTTGTTTCGAGGTAGGTGATGGTTGTGATTCTATGATTGTGTGATGTATGTTTGTTTTTGCTTCATTATGATACATGTATGTATGTGAATGTTGCGTTATTGATCATATTAATTGTAAATGAGGATATATGAATGATGAATGCCATGAATCATGACTTGATTGTATGATTATGAGAATGTACTTTGTGATTGTGGCTCGTTGAATGGATCGGATGTTGCATTCCGACTCACTAACTTGGATCGGGTGTTGCGTTCTGACTCACTAACTTGGATCGGTTGTCACGTTCCGGCATAATTATGGTAGCGGTTGCCACGTTCCGACATAATCATTTGATCGGGTACCACATTTCAGTATGCTAACAATTTGGGTTTGGGTTCCATGAGAGGACCAATGACTTGATATAACTGTGATATTTGAGAATAATGAAATTGTTCGTTGTTGTAAATGATGATGATATTGTATATGTTCGATGTATGAATGTGATTATATTATTGTAATGGGTTATGTATGTTAGACTTAGTGGGATAGTTGTGTGATCCTACCAGTACACTGTGGTTATGTACTGATACTGCACTTGCTCTTTCTTTGTAGAGTATAAGGCATCTTCAGGCGGCTATTGACAGACCTCGCTTAGAAGATCAGTGATCGTTCAAATTCAAGGGTGAGCCAGTTCTTCCGGGCTGCCATGAGTTCTCTTTCTGTTTAGTCCATCTTATTCGGACTTAGACTAGTTCATTAGATATTCTTATGTTTAGTTGAGTTGCACCCATTTTCCTTTAGACTTTTGGTTCATTGTTAGAGTTTTGGTACATTGATTTTCAGGTTCTAGGCGTATTTTCCACATTTGTTTTAGTTGTTAGACTTTTGTTTGGAGTTTATGGGAACTCCCTAATTCTTTCCTTAGCATTTAACTTGATTCTGTAACTTAAATGCTTTAGTATGTTGATTAAGCTGGTTCTCCCACCGGAGGGTTAGTGTGGGTGTCAGTCACGATGGTCTGGATCGTGACAATTTCCAAGAAAGGATGGAAGAATTGATACGAATAATCCAAATTTACGTATATAGTCTATTTTTATAAAAGATAATAGAAGAGTAATAATATTTTAATTGGTCCTATAATTGATTTATTGACAAGAACATATGTGGATAAAAAGGAAAGAGTCATAAATTCACCTTTGAATTTGTCCTAAAAAATTTGTTACACGCTTAAATTAATATGGTGACCTATTACACACCTCTACTACCAAAAAGAAGAAGACAGTTGCATGTGAAGAAGAAGAGGTGTGGGGTGGGGGTGGAGGTTGGGGGTAGGGTGGTAGTAGAAAGAGGATTTTAATTTATTTTATTTTACTTTATTTACTATCAAACATGTTTTTTTTTGCCATTTCAGTTTAGGGGGTAAAAAAATCATTTTTAAATAGTAAAGGTGTGTAATAAATTGTCATGATAGTTTAAGCGTGTAACTGACTTTTCGAGACAAATTCAAAAGTGAATTTATGCCTTTTCCCGGATAAAAAAATGCAGCATATTGACTCGTTCTTCTTTCGGTGAGAAGTACATATGCTGGATTCTTCACTTATTGGTCTAGTCTAGTTTACTAAAATGATGCTTCTCTAGACTTCAATACAGTGAACTTACATCCCTGTGGGAATAGTATTCTTTTTATTTTATTTTGTGTGATCTTAATGTGACTAGATATATAGAATTTGACAAAGTATGATAAATTTTTGAATCTCGTAATTTTAAATTAAGGGTGTATTTAATATATCAAAATGTCCTTTGAATTTTGAGCCTTTAAATGTTACATACATGTGAGTTATTGAAATTTAAAAATTACTAAATATAAAAAATGGCATTCTCCCTTTAATAAATTAAAATAGAAAGGAAGAAAAAGATTTGTTCAGATGATAAACATATTATCTATCTCTAATAATAAGGGTGTGAATTTGAATCACCTAGAAAGAAAAAAATTAAAAGATGGGAGCTCCAAAAGAAAGATTTTAAGAAATAATTAAAGAGTACGAAACATAAATTAAAATAGCAAGAGTGACAAGGAAACAAGTCTTTTGAATAATTACTCCCTCTATTTATTTTTATTTGTTTACTTTGAACATTGCACATCTTATATTAATTGATATTTAATATAATATTTTAAAATATAATTTGACGAATAAGTAACTAAAGCTAAATGTAAAAGAATATGAAAAACAAATAATTATCTTTATTTAATGTGTTATTAATGACAAGTAAAAATAATAAAAAATATTTCTAAAATAGTGAATAAGTAAACAAATATGAAGAAAATACATTTTTTGAAAAACTCGAAAAGGTTTTGACGGCAGTGGTACGCAGGATTTTTTGCAAGAAGTGTCTCACACACATATATATATGGATCTTAATTTATGTAATGTGTAGTGTCTTCAAAATATTTGTCAAATAAGAAACTATGTCATCTTTTATGAGACCGAGTAAAAGAAAATATATGTCTTATAAATTAGTACAAGAGAATAATATATTTATGCAGGTATGTAATTAGTATATATATATATATGTGTACATTATACATAAGGTTATAGAGATACATATATAAGGAGTGCTTTTATTACAATTGAGAATACAACACATACATACATATAACCATGGTTTTGCTACAAATTATACCAAGAGAAAAACCATGACTTACATGCGTAGGTAGCCTGATTAACTAGTATTTTCTACATATAGAAGCAGCACTAACTAGCTAGTAAGCCATGCGCATTTGGCGTTTATTAGAATAATTGGCAAGATATATACCATCATGCAACTGAGCTGCCTCATAGCTATTTAAAGGTGCTGGAGTAGTGATCATAGCTTCTCTTCTAGTCGAGGGAATATTTATCTCGAAAACAGGAGATTTCGATGAAATATTGTAGCGATAGTTGCAGCTCTGTTGTGACACACGGAATGTGGTACTGGTGCCGACTGCCATATTGTGGGGCACGGTGGTGGGAGGTCTATCGATCCTCTTTTTACCAAAGTATTCATCAATTAGAGCAAAGCCTTCTGAGCCTATTTGGGCGAGATCTCTTTGTCGTGCCATTTTGATACTTTTTTTCCTGTTTTGGGAAGAGAAGAAGTGTAGATGTTTATGAAGAAATTTTGTGGTGATGTTTATTAACGACAATGTCCTTTATATACAAGGCTGGCCAAGACTCTTGGAAGATTTTTTTTTTATAAAATTGCACTTTTGGTCCTTCAATTTTAGGATAAAGCGTATTAGTTGCATTTACTTTAGCTGAATAATTTAATAGCACGCTTTCTCAAGCCAAAAAGATATAGGAAAGGAATTTTTCAAAATAAAGAAGAAAGTTAAGCAAAGGAGATGGTATAACCATATAATACAAGAATCAAACTGTAAATTCTTATCATAGGAGATTCTCTTTAGACAAGTGTTTGGTCACTCTTCTCAAGGAAGAAACAAATCAGTTGAAGACCTAAACTGAATAATAAAGGAAAGGAGAAAATTGAACATTATTGTGATCAATTATTAGGAAATTAGTGAGAGGACTATATTGTTTGTGATGTGTATGGTTAGAAAAGATGCAGGGAGATTTAGCTAGCATTTGATCATAGATTTTCAAATATTTTTGATAAGTTATTTTTGGATGAAGTTTCATCACGTGCTTAACTATACATTTTGGAAGAAATATTTGACTTTTTAAATAAAAGATTTAAAAACTACTAAAATATCCACAAATTTGAATTATTATTTTATAATGAACATTTTCCGTGAAAAGTATAACAACAAACACAATTAATATGAATCTGAAAAAAGAGAGTAAGAAAATAAAAAGAAAATACCATTCATTTGTATACTATAAACCACTATTACTATTTATAATTAGAAGTGAATTCGGAGAGCAATTTCGGATAATAAATTATATAATAAATGTATAGATTTTATACAATGAACTAAGACCGAAATTTAGTCCAAATACTATAAGTAGGTATTTTTATAAAATATAAATTTTTAAGCTAATTTTAATTTATTTTTAAAATTCCCAAATAATAAAATTCGGCTCAAATACCCTTTTTCTAGTATTTAAAATTTTGAAATATTTATTAAAAATATTTATGAAATAATAACAAATTATATGGAGAAATGGCATATATTCCATTGAGGAGATAATTGGTAACCTTGTGGGTGTACCAAAAACAGATGCGGATAGAATTGACGGTTATCTTCTTCTTTCGGTGGAAGCATCTAAGTTTAAACAAACTTTGAATAAATTAACCATGTTGTGTAAGTGGACAGTTTAACAAACCCTTATACCACTTCATTAATGAACATATATAATATGTATGGAATAAGATAAAGTTTGATTTAATCTGTAAGAATATTTTGGTTCAAGAAATTGGAGGATATCTTTGGAAAAATCCACCATGAATATTCTTGTCTTACTTAATTATATGAAATTCCAAGATGAACTTTTTTATCTCTTATCTACTATATACAGTATCTTGGCTGTGGGTGGATATATCCATATGTAGAAGTAGGATCGTTCACGATTTGGTGAAAAATCAAATCAAATTAAAAATCAACTAAAATTGATTTAAAATAGAGAGGAGGCACAAGTACCCCTTTAGACTATGACCGAAATTCCAGAGGCACATCTTAACTAAACTAAAGCTCTATTATCCCCTTGAACTCATTTTATATATAATTTTGTACACCTTTTGGCTTATGTGGCACACCCCGTGACTCCACACATTTGAGGCGCGTGAGAGATATTTGAATGACATGTAAGCCAAAAAGGTGCACAAAATTACAAAAAAAAAAAAAAAGAGTTCAGGAGGGATAATAGGACATTAGTTTAGTTAAGGTGTGTCTCTGAGATTTGGGTCATAATCTAGGGAGGTACTTCTACCTTTTCCCTTTTAAATATGATAATTTGTTTGGTTTGATTTTAAATTTTAAAAATAGATAATATTTGGTTTGATATTTATCGATTTTATTAAAAATAATCAAACCAAATTGATAAATCATAACCTAATTTTTTTAATTATTTATATATTGTTATTAGTTTTTCATAAATAATTATATATATTTTATACCTTTTAATCATTAATTTGATTTTAATCTACTTATTTACACATATGGTAAAGCTCATATCTCTTAAAAATATGCCAAAGATGAAACACTTTTGAGATATATATTGTTTTCTAGTTGTCATTAGACTGTGATCAAAATTCTAAACTAAGGTTTTACTATCCCTCCCCCTGAATTCATTTTTTAAAAATAATTTTGTACACCTTTTATGTTTACGTGGAATCCAAATATTTCCTATGCGTCTCAACGTAACTGCGTGGAGTCACGGAGCGTGTCACCTAAGCCAAAAGGTGTACAAAAATATTTTTTTTAAAATGAATTTGGGGGTAGAGGGGGCTAATAGGACCTTAGTTTAGTTAAGATGTGTCTCTAAGATTTCGGTCATAGTCTAGGAGTACTTGTGCCTTATCCCATGTTTGTTGTATGCCCAAGTCACCCTCCATTTTTTGTTAGGTAATTTTGACCCAGCTTAATTGGAGCTTTCATTTTGTGGTAGTTCTTCTCCAAAAAAAAAAAAGTGTTGTATTTGATTAATTGTACTAGTGGTGCTGCGGGGCAGTTTGATGTATTGCCTTATGTGTGTGAGAATACTGTTTAAGGCAAGTTTTGACTTAGGTAGTTCTCCCAACAATTCATATTAAGGAATTTCAATTTCCATCCCGCTAATTTAGTTAGAGTGGAGATCGTGGATAATAATAATTTATAGAAATACATAATATAAGGATTGATGTTATTACATTGAGAATACAATACATAACGTACATAACCATGCATGGTTTTGCTACAAAATTAACCAGGACTTACATGTGTAGGTAGCGTAATTAACTATTTTTTACACAGAAGCAGAATCAACTAGTATATAATATAGTATCTAATAAGCCATGCGCATTTGGCGTCTCCTAGAATAATTGGCGAGATGTATACCATCATGTAACTGAGCTGCCTCGTAGCTATTTAAAGTCACCGGTGGTGTTGGAGCAGTGATAACTTCTGTTCTAGGCGAGGGAATTACCCGGTAAATGTGAATTTTGGGTAAAGAGTAGTGATAGTTGCAGTTGTGTTGTATCATACGGAATGTGGTACCGGTGCCGGCTGCTACATTCTGTGCGATGGTGGTGGGAGGTCTATTGATACTCTTTTTACCAAAGTATTCATCAATTAGAGCAAAACCTTCTGAACCTATTTTGGCAAGATCTCTCTGTGCTGCCATTTGTATGGTAGTAGTAATGTTAATGAAGAAACTTTGTGGCTATGCTTTATGATGCAAAAGCCGATAGTAGGCTGGCTGGTGGAGTTAAAGGTCCTCTTCTTTATTCGGTAGAAATTCCATTAGCCTGGATTCTTCTATACACGAGTAACAGCATGCGTGAGCCAAAAGCTGTTTGGAAAACAAGTAAATAAACCATTTTGTTTAACAAACCCATACCACTTCATTCATTAATGAAAATATATAATATGGAACAAGATAAAGTTTGATTTCTATGAATATTTGTTCAACAAATTGGAGGATGTCTTATTGGAAAAATCCAACATGAATATTCTTGTCTTAAATGGAATTCCAAAATTAACTTTTTATCTCTTGTCTACTATACAGTGTCTTGGGTGTGGTGTATATACTATAATTAGTAGCTCTCCCAGAAACAAAAATGGAAAATCACCAATCACTGCTGGAGAACTTCCCATTCACTAGAATGATCGAAGTTCCATCAGTTGGGAATTCTGGAGCCATCGTGGTATTGTGGGACGACACATTATTGGAACTTGATGAAATAGCTACAACTACTCAGGAAGTTCATGCAATAATAAAGGTAAATACAACAAATTGTTTTTTGGTTATTTAGTGTTGATTATGCTAGTAATCGTAGATATATGCGTAAAATATTCTGTGGGAAAATATGTGAAATATCATAGATAATTTTAAGGGTAGTTGGCTCATAGGAGGGTATTTTAATGAGCTACTTCTAAACTCGAAAAAAAGGGAAGGAACCCTCTTATTCCCTCTCGAGTAAAGGACTTCCAAGACACCATCAACTATTGCGAACTTATTGATATGAGATTTAAGGGTAGTCGCTTCACATAGATAAACAAGAGGTTTACAAATAAGAGCTCTTTCATCTCAGAGCTGAGACTAGATAGGTTTCTAGCAACTAATGAATGACTTCCAAACTACCTAGATGTACAAGTCCAACACTTACCTAGAACACATTCCGATCACTGCCCTCTACTCATATCACTATCCAAATAATTCAATAATCCTGGATCAAAACAGTTCCGACTGGAAACAATGTGGACCTCTCACCCTGAATTTGTTAATATCGTAGACCAAGCTAAGGAAGATAAGGGAACCTTTTGGAGGTCATATCATGCTTTGAATCAATTGTCACAGAATGGAGGAAAAAAACTTTTGGGGACATCTTCTACAAGAAAATGAGAATCCTAAAACGCTTAAAGGTTTACAAGAATCCCCAAATTACCCAAATAGTACATTCCTAGGTAATTTCGAAGAAGAACTAGTATTCAAGTATAATGATATTTTAATAAGAGAAGAGGAATATTGGAAATTAAGGTCAAGAATCCAATGGCTAAATGAAGGGGATGCGAACACAAAATTCTTTCATACCACCACACTAAATCGTAGAAGATGAAAAAAAATCTTGTCTATACAAAAGGAGGATGGAAAGTGGTTGTATGATCAACAAAATATCATAGACTTCGCAACATCTTACTTTGGTAACCTCTTTTCCACTAATCACAACTCTTCTAGTCAGTCGTTCAATACGCAGGATGAGTGCTTACACCAAAATAATCTTAAGTCACTGAGTGAAAACCTTACTGAGAAGGAGATTTATGCTGCGGTTTACTCCTTTCAACCCTATAATATTCCCCAGACCGGATGGAATTCACCCTTTCTTCTACCAAAATTATTGGAATATAAGGGCATCAATAGTAAGTTTTTGTAAAAAGGCTTGGGGAGGAGAACGTATAGACCCTTGCTCACCAACATATGCATGCCTGATAGTTGAATGCAAAGATGCACCAAGCTTTAAAAACTATAGACCAATTAGTCTTTGTAATACTACCTACAAAATAATGAGCAAAATCATAGTAAATAAAATTAAGTCAATACTGACCAAATTAATTAGCCCGTGCCAAGCTAGCTTCCTAAAAAATAGGTAAGCCAATGACAATGTCATCATAGTGCAGGAAATTATAAACCACTTTAAAAAAATGAGAGAGTTACATGGGAACATGATAATGAAAATAGACCTAGAGAAAGCATTTGATAAATTAGAATGATCTTTTATCAAATATACTCTGCATTATTTTAATTTTCCTACTAGTTTAATTAATCTTATTATGTCATGCATCACATCTAAAAGGACTGCAATCCTAATTAATGGTATAGAACTGACTACTTTGAACCGATCAGAGGAATTAGACAAGGAGACCCGATGACATGATACATATTTATACTATGTATGAACGTACTATCATGGAACATAAACAAAAAGGTAGTCCAAAAGGAATGGAAACTAGTATGGATTGCAGGAAAATGATCGAGATTGCATGTGTCATTTATTCTTCGCAGATGACCTAGTCGTTACAGGAAAAACTGGCCTACATACATGTCGTACTATTAGAAGTATACGATGGCTGAATTCTACCAATTAAGTGGACAGAGTATCAACTTAAACAAATCCAAAATCCTATTCTCAAAAAATTGCAAACCAAATGAGATTCAGAGAATAACTTTTACCACGGGAATCCCAAAAAGCAGAAACTTTGGGAAATACCTAGGCTTCCCTATCTTTCCTGAGAGGCATGCGAAGCGAGATTTCCAGTTTATCATTGACAACCTACAATCAAAGCTCGCAAGCTGGAAAACTAAGTGGGTAAACATAGTTGGGCAAACCACATTAGCCAAATCCTCCCTTAACAGCATCCCAACATATATGATGCAAGTCCTTATATGTTACCTACCACTATCACCAAAAGGGTGGACCAAATCCAAAGGAATTTCATCTGGGGTACAACAAACACCAAAAAACGCTACATCTTATTCAGTGGGATGTAGTTACGATGGAAAAATAATAATGAAGGAGTGGGTGTGCAGAAGTGCGGGCTAAAGAACATTGCACTACTAGCTAGAATGGCATGGAGAATCATTAAAAATCCTTCAACTCTATGGGGCCAAACCATGCTGGACATTTACGCAGGAAAGACGGGCATTAGGAACGAATAAAACGATAAAAATACGGTAATAAAATCTGGAAAAATATTAAACTAGGATGGGAGGAGTGCAAAGAAGGCTTCACTTGGATACTAGGGAATGACAAACTCATTCACTTCTGGCTCGATTCCTGGATACCCAACACACCACCCTTAAGAACAATCGTTAGTGCACCCCTTCCCTATGAGGAATCATATAGGAAAGTTAATAGTATCCTAAAAGATGGACTATGGAACATGCATGATCTACCATATCAACTTTCACACCCAATACACTTGGGAAGATATATAAAACTATTTGACATACCTAACATAACTAAACTTAATTAGGGTTCATTTTTTTCATATTTTTGTGCACTTTTTGTGCTGATGTGGCACCTTCAACCACTCAAGTTAGTTATGTTTGTACACACTCATTTGCCACGTGTGTAAATATATTTTTTAAATTTTTATTTTTTTATAACAAAAAAAATTTAAAAAAAAATTCTTATTTTCTTTATCTTGTTGTCAAATTAAATTAATACAAATATTTTTTTTCCTTGTATCTAACTTTTTTTTAACCTTCATTCATTGTTTTTACTCTTTTATTTTTCTATTGATTTTATTTACTCTTTTTATTTTCTTTGGCTTTCCTTTTGATTTGATTTCAAATTTAATTTTAATTATATTGTATTTAAAATAAGTTAATATCAAACGGATATCAAAATAAGTGAAGAAAAAAAAATAAAACATGATAAAATTAAAACTTTAAAATGAAAGGACACTTTCTTTTAAAATACAAATAATATTTTTAAAAATAATTAAAAGTGAAAATATAAGAAATTAATGAAAGAAAAACAAATTAAAGTGAGAAAGAAATGAAAATAATTATATATATATATATATATATATTATAATATCTATAAATAGGTGTACTAACTAATTATAAAGTTACCAGTCAAAAAATGGCATGTGTCCAATTTGTTCATTCATCACTTGTCTTCAAGAGAGTGTGCACACTCTTTACGCCACATCAGCATTTACGGTGTATTTATTCCATTTTAAATTAGTTTAGCGGGGGTAAGACCATAGTTAAGTTTAGATGTGTCTCTGAGATTTCAGTCATAGTATAGATGTAATTGTGCCTTATAAAAAAATATACTCCCTCCGTCCACAATTAATTGTCATGGTTTCCTTTTTTAGAGTCAAACTAAAAGAACTTTGACCAACATTTTACAATGTATATTTTCATCATATTGATATGTAAAAAATTGTAACTTATAGTACTTTTCGTATAGTTTTTGAATATCTATTTTATTTTTTAAAAATATCGAATTAACGTAATCTAATTTAACTTTAAAAATTAGTCAAATTGACTTTCAAAAAGTGCAACATGACAAATAAAAGTGGACAGAGGGAGTATATGAAAGTTGAGTTAGGGATAAAATAGTTTATTTAATATTACAAGGACCAAAATCTGAAAAATCTCCAAAGAAAATCATAGAGCAGACCCGTTTTCCACATTTATGAAGAATATAATCTATCTACATAAGTTTTGGTCTTTCTTTAATTACAACCTCAGGGAAACGTAGAAGACTTAAATACCTAAATCAAAGAATTTCCAAGAAAGGAAGAAATAATTGATACGAATAACATGTTGAGAGTGTGATTCGAACTCAAACTCAGCCTAAAACAACCTTAAGCATCCATCATGAGCCATTAGACCAATCAATCCACTTGTTTATTGGGTGCTTTATGTTAATTTTATACCAATGCTTCTTAATTTCTACATAGATATATATAGTCCGATACACAATTAATAGGTGTTCGAGCACCTGGCGGACTCAAAATGGGTCCGCCCATGGTCAATAAGCCAAATTTACGTGAGGTATATAAATAGTCTATTGTTATAAAAGACGATGGAAGAATAATATTATTCAAATTATTGGTTCTATAATTGGTGTATTGACAACAACATATGTGGATAAAAAATGCAGCATATTGACTTGTTCTTCACTTATTGGTCTAGTTTAATAAAATGAACTTTCTTTAGAATTCAATACATTGAACTTACTCCCTCGTGGGAACTGCATGTGCTAGGAATAGGATTCCTTCCATTTTATTTTGTTCGTCTTACGTTGACTAGACATATAAACTTTAAAAGAGTATGATAAAAAAAATTAATTTTATTATTTTAAATTCAAAATATATTTAATATATCAAAATGTTTTTCGAATTTTGAGGCTTCAAATATGACATGCATGTCAGCTATTAAAATTTAAAAGTTACTAAATATAAAAAAAAAATGACGCTCTCTTTGTAATGAATTAAAACAGAAAGGACATGAAAGAATTATTCAGATAATAAACATTATCTATTTCTATTAAGGACGATGTGGATTTGAATCACCAAAAAATAAAAAATAAAAAATGAGAGCTCCAAAGAAAGATTTTTTTAAAAATAAATTAAAAGTAAGAAACAGATATTAAAATAGCAAGAGTGACAAGGAAACAAGTCTTTTGTATAATTACCCCTCTTTTCATTTTTATTTGTTTACATAGTGATATACATAGTGATATGTAATTATGAGATAAAATCAGCGTTTGAACATGCAATTATTTTAATAATTATAAAATTTATCCGTATTTTTTTTATAATTATACCGTCCAACTCATTATTTTTTAATTATGAAATTTATCATTTTATTACATACGACGAAGAACTCTAAACCATAGGTGCAGGGCCGGCTCTTGCCTTTGTAAAATAAGGCTTATGCCTTAGGCCCCCAAATTTTGGGGGGCCCAAATTATTATCAAGAATAAATTATGTGTTAAAGTTTTTTAGAAAAAATTGATTAATTATGATTAAAAAAAATATTATTTTTTTCACTTTAACATCTTTTATACTTTGTTAAAAATAAGAATTAATAGTGAATTGTGTTGAACAAAGTGAATTACAATTTTTTTTATTTTTTTTTAAATTTTAGTTTCAAACATTACAACAAGCATATTAAAATAATGGTGTATATCAAGTCATCAACTTCTTGAATCAGATTCTGTAGGTTCTAACTCTTATATTTATTTAATATTTGTCAACTTATTACTTATAAAATTATGTTAATAATTCATATAATAATTGTCTCACTAAAAGGATATTTTCAATGTTGAGTTGATAAAATCTTACCTAAAATCAATAACTGAAAAACAATATTAAATACTAATATTTTTCATCTAAATAGTGTAAGAAAAATAAATTTTGAATAAATATGTATACAAAGTTTGTTTATATTGTAGGCCTCAAATTGAAATTTTGCTTTAGGCCCCCAATTACGTTGAGCCGCCCCTGCATAGGTGTGGGAGGATTTAAGACCGAATTCGGTCAGTTTTTTTATTGATTTTTGGATGTATTTTTAGTAGTGAGAATCAAATCAACATAAAACCAATTTCTTTATTATGATATTGAAATACCGTAAAGATGAATGAGAAAATGAAGTGAATAAGAACATATATTATTTAAGAAATGTACGGTTTTATATCAGATAGACGTGATTATTTACTTATAATTTTTTTAAAAATATTTCTTCATGTGACAAACTAATTAAAAATATTGTAGTTCACCCATTTATGAGCAAACCACTTAAAATATTTTGAATTGGGCATTGTGCACTGGAAGTAGACAGGGTTAACGGTGATAATTAAGAACAACTTGCTCATTTTAAACAAAGTGTCCATTTTAATCTGTATTTATAAAAATAATTTCTTTTGATATGCGATCTTCAAAAAATATCTATTTTGAAGCCGGACTTTTTTATTAGCAACCGTCTAAACTTTGATCTAGTTGTTCATTGGCAAGGGCCTATACTTTTGTCCAATGGTTAAATCTGCGTGAGTAGTTAGTTGGTATTTTACCAAATAATCCTAACTTCATTTTTGTTCACTTTAATTGTCACATTCCCTTCCAGAGAGTTAAACTGTATCAAGTTTGACTGATATTTAGACATTTATACGTTTTAATCATTTTAATTAATATGAGAATGATTACAACTTATAAAGTTGTAATATTTTCATAGAGTTTCAGGTATCCAAATTTGAAATATTGAATTAATAATTTAATTTATCTTTGAAATTTAGTCAAATTGACTTTCCTCAAAAGTGAAAAGTGATAACTAAAAATGAACCGAAGAATTACTTCATCATTTTATATTTGATTGAAATCCATGTTTCTAATAAGCCTACCGCTTGTCTTCTATATATAATAAATAAATGATAACTCTACTTCTGTTATATTCACTTTATGATCAAGTTCCTTTATGCATTATCGAATGGCACAAAGCTTCAACATAAAACAAAATTATTTTATTTTTGGGAATACCCAATAATTTAAGTGGGACAATACATTATTGAGTGTTTTAGTCGATTTCTAATTCCTCAAAATCAATATTTGTCAGCTCAAGTCGATACAGGTTAAAAATAGCTACAACGAAATAACTTATTTCTGAGATGAATTTATTGATTGCAAAAAAGGTAAAGGAAAGCCAAAATTTGAAAATTAGAGACAGCCACAAGACAAAGAATAGGGAGAAAAGGAACATTATTATTAGAGTCAAGTTGGTTCATGACTTAACACCACAAGAGAGCATGATTGATATACATATATAAGTGAAATATAAAACATTATCACTTACATGCTCAACTAATTAGGACCATATATAATACACTTACAAGCTAACTAAGTAGCTTCATCATATACATAAACATAACTACAAAAGCCAACCTTTGATAAGCTTTACAATTATTAATAAGCCAAAGTTGTTGATTTTCTCTTGGAATAATCAGAAAAACTAATCCCTCCATAAAACTTCCCAGCCTCATGATTATTGATAACTCTTCCTTGATTAGAAGGTGTTTTCAGCTGAACAATAGGAGACTTCTTCTTTCCATACATTTCTTCAAGAAGAGCAAACCCTTCTTTGCCTATCTTAGTAATATCCTTCCTTGGTGCCATATTTTAGGTCAAATTAAAACTACAAATTAAACTTAGAGGAAGAAGAAATGTTAGTTGTGTTTGATGCATAGAGGCTAATAGATAAGTCCCTTTATATAGGTGTTGTAAAGTTACAATCAAGAGGGAAAAAGATACTATTTTAAAGGAATAATTTATAATATTTCCTTACCATTCAAATTTTCTTTGATTCTTTTAAGATATATGTTGCAAGAATAAATAAAGTGGAAAAAGGTAATGGAACTGAAGTTTCCATTAGAGGGGTCGTGTATGTATTTGACCTTTTGAAACTATTGTATCGATATCTACATGTACAAATGACAGAGCGTATTTGGATTGACTTATTTTAGGTATTTTTAAGTCAAATAATTTTTAAGTATTTTTTTTAATGTTTGAATAACAGGATAATATACAATACAATTATTTTTAAAGCAAAATAACAAAAACAAGTCAAATATCATAAGTTAAGAATTCTAAGTTATGACTTCGACTCTGTTTGAATTAATTTTTGACTTTTTTTTATTATTTTGACTTAAAGCCAATTGCTTAATTAACAACACTATTATTTTATCCGAACATTATAAAAGTGATTACAAATTATTATGCCTTAAAAACGCTTGAAATAAATCAATTCAAATGGACATTTATACTTATAAATCATAAATTATAAGTCCGTCTAAATAGACATTTAGTCCGATTTATACAAATAAATTTTGTACAAGTTGCAATTGTTCTTGTAATAGCTAAAATATATCTCTTTTTACAATAATCTACAGTAAAGATTCATCGATTGCAGATTTGCTTGATTTAAATGTCATTTAAAATTTAGATGACAATGATTAAATGGATCTGAAATATTTTTAAGCATTATGTCTAGTGGCAACAAATAAAATAATTACAAATAAAAAAGATATAGAGATGCTTGAATAAGGCTTCGTATTCCATGAGTTGGATTCTTTGATTCCAACTTTGGGATAAGAAAGTTACAAATAGGAAAAACAAAAGTTTGTGACTGGATATTGAATTAATTAGTTGAAACATAGGATATGATATTAATCTATTACTTGTCTATCCAAGATTAATTTTCTTATGTGTAATCTTACCATATAGAGTAGGAATATAATCCAAGTAAATACCCAAAGAAGAAAAAAGAGTGTTCATAAAAAGCACTACCAGTAGTAGTAATTTTTATCATCATTTATGAGCAACCTCTTCTTTTCTTTTAAAAGAAAGATAGGTGTTTAAATTGGAGAATTATTTAAGTTGAACCTGAAGTCCGAAGATTACTTTTTTTTTTCACTTTTACTTGTCATATTTGAATTTGGCATACTCATTAAGAAAATAATACTCCCTCTGTCCCAATTTATGTGACACATTTCGTTTTTCGAGAGTCAAACAGTTTAAGTTTGACCGAGAATTTGCTCATGGAATCTTCAAATTTTTTAAAATGAAATTTATATATTTGTAAACTACATAAAAAATACTATAAGTCTCAATAACTGAAAATTTAAAATAATTAAAAGATATATGAAAAAATTACGGTCAAAGATAGACTTGTTTGAATCTCGAAATCCGAAATGTGTCACATAAATTGGGACAGAGGGAGTAATTGATATGATTATTTTATCATTTTAACCCTATTAATTGATGTTTAATATTTGGTCTTAAAAAATGATTTGGAGAATATAAGTGATTAATGCTGACTGATAAGGGTAAAATATGAAAGAAAAAAGAAAAAAATTAGTGTCGAAAACTCACTTAAACTATCCCTCTTTTAAGTTTCATAACTAAACTATTGGAAGTGTTACCTAATCTATCACTTATAAGTTTGAGAAATATATTTCTCTCTTTTATTACATACTCTTCGTGTGTGTACTACACTCTGTCTTTTATTTTAAAAAAGTATCGCATCACACTCCCCATCGACAAAATATTTCACCTCGAAAAAAATTAAATAAATTATTAGTATTACTTAAAGTTAAAGATTAAAGTATTGCTATAAAAAAAATTATAAAATAAAATGTAAAATATTTTTCTTACCCCACTCCACCACTTCCTCACCTACCCCTACCCCCCACAATTTCTTAGTTTTTTAAAAAGAAATTTATAAAAGTTTTTAAAAAAAAAAATCTTACTTCATCCCCTTCCCCCCTATTGTTTTTTTTTTAAAAAAAAAAAAAAAACTATTCCACCCCATTCAACCCTCTACTTTCAAAAAAAATTTCCTTGTTTAATTTTGTGTTATATATATACATGTTTGTAGAAAAATATATTTTACTTGCCACAAGGCTTTTTTTAAATAAATTTTTTATTTTTATTATATTCGCTATGCAAGTAGAAAAAATGTTTTTTCTAAAAATATATTTGTAGAAATATAAATAAATTAGGAGTGAAGGGTTAGATGGGTGAGGTAAATTTTTTCTTTTTTTTGGGGTGGTGGTGGTGGTGAAGTATAAAGTTTCTTAAAAATATTTTATAGAAGAAACTTAAAAAAATAAAAGGGTGGGGATTTTGGGGGGGGGGGTGGAGTATGGGGGTAGGAGGTGGAAAATATTTTACTAATTTTATTGTCGGGTGGGAGAGGGTTACAATGGAGAAAGTGTGTTACACACATCATTGATATGTATGGTACTTATCAAAATATAATAATTATTTTTTTGATATGTTAAAAATGACAAATAAAAGTTTTATTTTTAGAATAATGAACAAGTAAAAGTGAACGGACAAATAATATCCAATGTTGAAGTACAGAAAATTGGGGAGTAGATGTTGAGTGTTGATTGTTTGAATATGAACTACATTTTAAAAATAAAATTGGAAGTTTGTGCAATGTCTAAAATTTATATGAGTGAGAACCAACCGTTCATTTGATATAAACCTTCAGAGTAGAATTTCGATATATTAGTACCTAAAATCAACTTGAAAAAAGTATTTTTAGTGAAAATACCATTGCAAAAGAGAGTGTTATCCAAGTCACAAGCACACACAACTAATTTGCAAACTCAGGTCCTTGATTTGTAGAAGGTCACAACGCACATCCAAAAAATCAAGAAAATGATA
>JAJOOS010012449.1:0-13149 GCA_029582725.1 Solanum chiquidenum
TATGTAATACTAAAAATATTCATATAAAATATAGACAAATATTATGAAAAATGAGTTGAAAGTAAGAGAGCGGGGTAATGGAGATGAAGGCAAAGAGGGTAGGAATAAAAATAAAATGTGTTAAAGATAAAATGCTACTTGTGAACTTTATTTTTCTTACTTTTATTAGAGAAATTGTTTTTCTCATAAGAATTTTTTTAATAGAATATCTTTTTTAAAAATTATTCAAGGAAAAATGAAAAAAAACACCCTTTTACTTAATTCCTTCATCATATTTATTTGTTTTTTTAAAAAATAAAATAAATTGTTGTAGCTATTTTAAAGAAAAAATTATCTAAATATACAACTCATTTCACTATATTTTTTAAAATTCCCTGTCATATGAAAAATTACAAAAATTCCTACTCTCTCATATTCTCGGATACAACACTTTACGCAATATATCGGTCGGATACATTGTTTTACACAATATATTAGTCGGATACATTATTTTACACGATGTATCGGGGCGTACGTGATGTATTGAAACGTTGAATGATGTATCCATAACCGAAACGTGATGTATCTGGACGTTGGGCAATGCATCTAGACGTTTTGGGATGTATTCGAATTCTACCATCACAAGATTTTTGTAATTTTGAAAAAAACAGAGATGTGGTGTAATTAACTCTTAAGAGGATGTTTGAATTACCTTAAAAGTTGGTCAAACATATTTTTAAGTCAGTTTTTTGACTTCTGAAAGTGTTTAACTAAAAAAAAAAAAAAAACTTGAAATAAGTAAAAAATAACTTAAAATAAGTTATGAAGTGTTTGACAGAGTTAACAAATAACTTAAAATAAGTTTAAAATAATTTAAAAACCAAAAATAGTCTTCCTACTTTTTACTTTTGACTTAAAAACTATTTTTTTTAAAGCTAATCCAAAGGGCTCTAAAACTATGAGATTTGTGTAAATTTTTTTTAATTTGAAATTTTTACAATGACATATTTAATGTACAAAAAGATATTTTAATTCATTAAAAATATTTTTATTTAAGATAATATATTTTTTTTAAAATAAAAGATTCCTTTGACGGGGATCCAAACACGTGTACACTGTTCCCAAGCCTTCTTCCAATAAATTTTGTACAAACACGTCACTTTCAGTATTCCAAGACGTAACCGTTCTAATTACCCTTTTCGTCACATATTACTAGTCAGCACCTTTACTATTCAGGGATAAAGTAGTCATTCACTTTCCCTAAAGGCACCAAGGTTTGCATATAAATAACCCCACATCTGCTTAAATAAACACCACAATCAGTAAAGAAAAATAAAATAAAATGACAGTTCATCAATGGCAGCTATTCAGTCTGCTCTTTTCAGTTACCAGCTGGGTTTTATCTTCTTCTTCCCTCTCCCCCCCTGTCTCTCTCTCTCTTAAATCTTTGCCATAGATTCCTGTAGTTTTTTTTATTTATTGTATATAGATATTTTATTTTATTTTTGTTATATCGTCATTTTCGAAGTCAATGAGCTTCGCAGCCTGTTTTTTTTTTTCGAAAAAAATTTGTTTTGAGGTTAGATCTATGTGATACAAGCGGGATAACTGATCTGTTTTTCTTTTTGTTGGGTTAGAACACTGGAGGCAGCGGTTCATCGATCTGTTCCCTGAAAAGCGATAAATATAGCAACAGGAAGCGATCGATAAACCTCTGCATCCAGTGCTTAACCCGCCGCACATTGTTAGGGCATCGATCTGGTTTTCTGTTTTCTGTCTGGTATTCGATTTGTGGTGATTTGCGTTGTTTAAGATCTGTTTAAGTAAAAGAAAATGTTTTCAATCTGAATTTTTTGATGTCTCAATTAATTTGGATTTGCTTTGTTTAAGATCTATTTAAGTTAAAAAATGTTTTCTATCTGATTTTTTTGATTCATTTAATTTGGATTTGTGTCGTTTAAGATCTATTTATGTTAAAAAAACGTTTTCTATCTGGATTTTTTGAGGTCTGATTAATTTGGATTTGCGTTGTTTAAGATCTATTATCTATCTGATTTTTTTTGAAGTCTCGATTAATTTGAATTTGCGTCGTTTAAGATCTATTTTCTATCTGAATTTTTTTGAAGTCTAGATTAATTTGGATTTGCCTTGTTTAAGAAAAAAAATGTTTTCTATCTGAATTTTTTGAGGTCCAGAATTTATTTGGATTTGCGTTGTTTAAAATCTATTTAACTAAAAAAATGTTTTCTATCTGAATTTTTTGAGGTTTCGATTAAGTTGGATTTGCGTTTGTTAAGATCTTTATTAGAAAAAAATGTTTTCTATCTGAATTTTCTTCCGTTAACAGGTATAATAACATTACGGGTAACTGTTCATGATAAGCTCCGATGCGCCTCCTGCTTCCACCTAAAAAAACTTCTTTTTTTAAATATATTTTTAGGGTTGATTTCTCGGATTTCACGCCAGAGTTGCAAAGGTTTTTTTTTTAAAAAAAATAAATAATTTTGATATAATAAATTAATTGACTTAACAAGCGAAGAAATTAACCTAATATTTTAGTTGTTTTTTGTTGGATTTTCTTAATGTACGGAGAATTTGATGTTTTCCCGATAATAGATATGAAGATTCCATATAATTTTTTCCTTATTTATTGTCATTTAATTATATGTTGCTATTTTTTTTTCCTATTTTAAAATTGGATGTATTTGGCCTCATTTAGTTCAGTTTACACTGCATCATTGTCGATATCGCCTTGGCATTAAGCACTTTAGCTAAACCCTAAATATTTAAATATTCTGAATTTTGTTAATTATATTATAAAATTTACATATAAGTTCTTAATATCTAAATTCTATTTTAGATATTCTACCTTCAAAAATTAAATAATTAAGCACTTGACACTCATACTCTTAAGATATCATATGTAACGGAAAAACTTTATTACATGTCTTGACACAATTGATATTAGTTCTCTAGTTATGTGAAGTTTCTTTTGGCTTTACGATTAATATTTCTGAAATAGATAAAAAATACTTCATAGTTTGTCATTAATAATTATTTATTTACTAGTGTACTTGTCCCGCGGTCCTTAAAAAAATTGAATATATAAATAAATATTAAGTAATGTTATAATTTTATAGAAAAACAGAAATTATAATAAAATGTCTTTTCAGGATTTATATATATATATTCTTTTATTTACTAATCGTACCATTTGATCCTTTTCATTTCTCTGTAAGTTGTAAGAATTAATACATCATAAAAACGCATTATGAATGAGAATTGTAGATAAAAAAAAACGTACCTTATATAATCAATACAAGATCCAAGATATAAAAACAAATTTATTGAATAGAAGTCTTTAAAAAATAAGATTATACCTATAGAGGCATATCCGAAAATATGCATAAAAACACATACATATAGGGTTCATCAAGAGGAATAAGGATAAATTATCAATGATTTAATTATTTAATTTTAAAAAAAATTATGCACATTAAAATTATTGAAATTAAATATCTTTTCTAAATTGGCTTAAGGAACAACTTTTAAATTTCGCTTTAGGAATTGTTGCACAGATGTGAACCAGCTTATGGGGAGAGGTTAGCTTTGTACGTGGGTTGACTCTTATATCAAGAAAATATTTAATTTATTAATCTAATTAGTTGGTTGGTATATCGTAATTAAGTAATGTCATGTGAATTATATATATTATTAATTAATAATTAACATATGAAGTTAGATGATGAAGATGAATCTCTAAGAAAAAAAAGAGATAAATGAATTCCTATTAAAGAAAGGTGGCATATCAACTCTTCTTTTGTTTAACTTTTGTATTGTATATAGATTTATTTTGAAATGAAAGAAATATCCATCTTTTTTCTAGATATGTTATCTGTTTTGGATGAATGTAAAAAATATAATGATTCTTTTATCTAATAAATATAATAAAAGAACAGTTAAAATTCAATATGAAATTAACATAATTATTTCTAAGATTATAGTAAGACATTTATACAAGAAAAGATAAAAATTATTACATTCCAATTCACAGTATAACTATATACAAGAGTATAACTATATACAAGTCTGCAACAAAAAAAGTAAAAAAAATTGATATATCGTTAATGATAACACATTCTTCAAATATGTAAGAATCATCAAATTCAATATGAAATTAATATAATTATTTCTAGAATTTATAATAGAACATTTATCTCATAAAAGATAAAACTATTACGTTTAAATTCACATTACAATGTACAATCTTGCAATAAATATATTTCTAAAATTTATAATAGGGCGTTTATGTACAAGATAAAACTGTTACGTTTAAATTTTTATTACATTTATATACAACCTTGCAATAAATAATAAAAATAACAAAATTTGATATATTGCTGAAAAGGGGGCCATATGTCATTCCACTTCATTTCCTAACAAATAATTTTTTTGTACCAGTACACTATATTAAGCTAATAGATGTGGCAAAAGCAACATAAAAATGTATATATTGCTAAAAAAGGGGCCATATGCCATTCCACTTCATTTCATAACGAAGAAAGTCATTTTCCAAAAAAAAAAAGGAGCAAATTGTTGCCATTATTAGTATTAACAATTATTAATAAGAATAATAATAATAATTGAGAAGAAAGCTATGGAAAGAAAAAGGAAGAATGTTGTTCTTTGGAAATGACTTTCTTTAGTATTTATAGTACTAATCAAATTAGTAACTGAAGAAAACTAAGGGATTTTGAGTAATTTCATATAAATGAGCATTAAGTGCATAATTATGCTTAATGAAGGGGCTGCAACGTGGGCTGAAAGTTTTAATTAGGCTGTTACTGCATTTGTTTGCCATATTTAATTGATCTTTATGAGATCTTTAATTATCCTTTAAGCAGACAACTGAAATGAATCAAAAAATGCAATAAACAATTCAATTCTGGCCATTTTAATGACCCATTATAATGTAATCAACACAAATAATAATGAAAGAAATAATTTTTATTTTTGAAGGTTTGAAGAAAGAAAATAAGAATAAATCTCAAAATTATGATAAAAAGGATAAATAGTAATAGAGGCCAATGAGGCATACCACGCCAGCGTATTCATTTTGAGATTTATTAATATATACTATTTGCATAGTTTATCTTTTCGGAAACGGAGCGGTTTATTTTATGTTTTTTTCTTCTTTCATTCATTGTAAGGCGAAAAGTACATGTTGGGAAATGCATCTGAACTCTTTTGGGCGTGGGCGTTCTGATTTATTTTTTAAGTTTCTTCAGGTAAATACGTAACGGATTTTAAGTTACGTTGTTCGGATGGTTCAAAACTGATATTTTATTCATATATATTGAATTTATGTATGTTTCTTACAAATTTGAAGTCTTCGTTATTTTTGAAGAATCTGAATAATATTAACTTTAATCAAGAGAAGTCATTAACTTGTAAGATTTATTTATTTTGGTTAAAATAAGATTATCGTGTGGTTTAATTAGCACAATATTGTTTAGTTGTTTAAATTATTTGTCCTTTTGATATGTTAATGTTCATTTTCTTTTTTTACGCCTCGAGTCTTATTTCTGTTTCAGGCTTCCATCAATGACTTGTCTATGATACTTTTTTTTGTTTTATGGTTTTGGCCTTTTGGGTTAGATTAACATAAGAATCAATTGGTTAGCAAGTATTTAATTGAGTGTCACTTTCATAATTAGTGAGTGAAAAGTTGTTACTACTAGTTGTGGAGGTTTCAAAGAGGCCGGAGAGAAAGTTTGCCTAGTAAAGAAAGTATTGAATGTGGGAAACATGTTGAAAGTAAAGATGAAAGTATTTAAAGTAAGAAATCGTCAGAGAATCTTTACAAGTGAAGTGAACTCAATAGGAATGTGGTATCATATTCTTTTTGCATAACTAGAAACCTAGTCAACAAGGTTGGAGCTATCAAAATTTACTTTATTTTCATGGTACCTCAATGGCATCACTAAAAGGAAAAGATTCTTCATCACTTTCAAAAATAAAAGAACAAAACTTTTATATACAATAATATTGTCATAATTTTTCTTTATATCCTTATTCGATTACACTTTTTTTGAGTTGAGGTTTTATCGAAAATATATCCTACATAATAAACTTGTAGAATTACACTAATGTTGTTGTTATCTTTTTCTTTCTTTTTGTTTTTTCATTTATGGAGTGGTGATGTAGCCACATAAGACTATTCTACCAAAAACAATTTTCACCAAAACTATTTTTCATAATTTGTTAAAGACTATTGAATGAGTGATATTTGTCCTATTTGAATTACAAAGAGCAATACGTTGTAGAGATGTTGTTTTCGAAGGACTCTCAGTTCAATTACAATAATTATAAAGAAAAAGAAGATAATGTAGAAAATATAGCAACTAACAAGGAACAATACAAAAGTACACCAAGAAACAATAATTATAAACATCTTAATCATAGTCGAGCCAATATATTTAGGGAAATAAACACTCCAATTTTAGTAAGATAAATATCTATTTCTCACAGAATTCTGCACCTTTTAATATCATTATTTCCATTTTATACACTTTTCACGGGAAATAACTCAGTTTTGAGTTATTTATCAAACATATTTTACCATGTTTATGTTAATACCTACGTTATTTCGCCATGTTCTATTTTGTTTAGTTCTAATAGATTCTGAATATCACGGACGAACCTAGGGTTTGAGACAGTTTTTCGAGATTTCAATAACTTTTATTCCTAATAAGAAAGTAGGCTCTTGGTTTAGTAAAACTCACTTAAGCTTTACTACCCTCCTTTGACGAGGTTTCAATTGATTTAAAAGTTTATGAACTTCAAACTCTGAATCCAACACCTGAACAAGTGGATTTGAATGACTTCAGAAAATTAATTAGTTGTGTACGGTCACATTTTTTTTTTATTCTAGTAAGAATTAATGGAGAATTTGCCACACTTCATAGGCATTTATATTGTTAGGCAATTACTTTTAAACTCTAGAAACTTTTTTACTTAATAAAATGATGTAAAGTTAGGGACTCAAATAATTAATATCTTCCATCAAGGAACTACCTAATGGTATTATTTAATTAAGAAATAAATAATTATTTTAATTGTTTAATATGTGGACCACATTAAAAAATGTGAAACATAAAAGTTTCAACACTATTTCGTCACATGTGACGAAGTTTTATCATATTGCACAGTTCTTCGACTAAAAAAAAGGGGGTCCTCATTTCATGAACATTTTATGACAAGTGGAATTTAAATAAATGTTTTGAGTCCATTGGGAACATTATGCAATTGACTAAGGTGTGATAATGGACCATCGCAATTATACTTCTCGGATTCACTTTTATTTATTCACTTTAAATTTTATGTACTCCTTAATAAATATTTTTTTTATTTTATATTAATTAATCATTATATTATTTATTCAACTTACTAAATTAAGAAAACATATACTACTAATAATAAAAAAATATTTTTAAAATGATGGATAAAATAAATAATAATGAAACAAGGGATAGAAATATTTGACATTAATCAAACATGAATAATGCCAAATTATGAATGAAATCATATCCATTTCACAGCCAAAATAATGACATCTTTTGATGGTGAAAGGTTTTTTGTTTGCATGCGCCACATGCACACCCCACTAGCAAGTACTACTTTCTCCGTTCTATTTATTAGTCACCATTTTTTTTCATGTGCATTAAGAAATTAAGTAAGTTTATTATTTTATCCTTTTTTTTTTTTAAGTCGACTTTTCAATCAACGAATATGAATTAATTTATTTTAATTAATTAATTTGACCAATCAACATGAATTATTTACTTAGTTTTTTCTATGTTGGTGAAACGTATATTTTCAAGACTAATAACTCACAAGGGTAAAATAGGAAGAATATTGTAATTTTTGCATTAATTTTATGAAATGACAAATATTATGGACCAATTATTTATAGTAAGAATGACATATAAAAAAGAACGAATGGAGTAGCAATTATGCTGAAATGCTGATGATCGGTGATTATGATATAATTAAGAGATAACTTAAACCAGTTAGTAGGTACTAGTTAGATTATAATCAAAGAATGATTACATGTATTAAATAGAAAAATGATAAATATATCTCGAACTATCACAAATAATATCTTGATATCTTTGTTATACTTCAAGGTTATATACATTTTTATCGTCAATTTTTGGATTATGTATATCCTTAAAATTAATGAAGAGATATGTGGTGTCATCTCAATAATTTATTCGATTTTATTTTAAAAATTTTTTTTACTCAAAAACAAAAAACCTAACCCAAATTTATTTAAATTTTGCATCGAATCAATCATATTTCTAAGTAAATTTTCTTTAAAAGAACTTGTTGAAAACATCGTCTCAAAAAGTATTTCACTCTACCAAAAGGACCCCCTTAAGCCCAGTGAGGTCAAGAAACCTTAGAAAGATGTCACTATCTGGTCCATTAAAGAATGGATCTATTTTGACAAACCATAAGCAGCCCAATTATTGATAGCTTTTCTCTTAGGCAAATATATTGTGAATATTCACGCAACATAACAGTTTAATAAAGTCAACAACAAAAACTAATCCTAATAGTTATTTCTTAGAAAAGTTGATCACTATATAATATATTATCTGTTAGTGATTATTATTCACTGGTGAAACCTTTTCTTTATACCTCTGGAGCTCCCATATTTTGCTCTTTTAATGACCCGAATCCATAACCTTTTAAGGTGTTAGATATTTGCCTTGAGTTTTTTTTATCATAAATAGATTTTCTAGTCTTAGGAAAAGATCTATGACTCTTTATATATGAACATGTTCTTTCTAATTTAATCAGCATTCACAATGCAGTCCTAAGTGCTTTGAGAATTTTGGTTGGGGGGGGGATTTGTGGGACATAAGTGATATGTTTTCACTTGTGTGAACCTCCTATTCCGAGTGGATTGGTTGAAGTTATTTTCTCTCTATATTGTGTACTCACATGTTTATATAGTAGATTGCTCATCTTCTTTGTGGATGTAGGTTGGTTGACCAAACCACATTAAATATGTGTCTTTTAGTATATTTCTCGCTTGTCTTCTTATTCATGGTATTTGGAGGTTTGCTTGCTAGCTTTCGCATGACACCTAATTAATTTTTAATCCAAACATAAGGTTGGAAGCGGAATGCACGTTTAACACCTAAGCAACCCCTCTTGTCTGCACTTGTTAAACTCTACCATACACACATGACATAAATGGAAAAATATGGTTAGGCGAGTGAAACCGAAAAAAATGTTAATATCTCAATATCAAATAAAAAGAAAACATCAAATAAACTTTGGTATTAAAAAGTTAACGATCGAAGACATCTAAAGTTGATACAATTTTTCATTATTACTAAAAGAAGGAGCCACAATCACTGAAGAATAAACCTTTGAACTCCCTTGTAATTGAATCCCACAGATCTCTTCTTTATTTATACTTTCTTGAACTAATGTCTCCTCTGTTTCTAAACGTTCATTATTTTGATATTTCCCTGCAAGTTTCTTCATGATGGCATGTTTCATAAGTTGATATAATCTTGGATTTTTTTCAATCAAACTGCAATTCTCTTCATTTGGTTTCAAGATTCCATGGTTCTTGAAATTTGTTTTCGCGTTTCTTCCACGAAGGAGACGTGCAGCACTATCATAAGCCAGAGCAGCTTCCTCTGCTTTGTCAAAAGTACCAAGCCATAGCCTGAGTTTTTGTGAAGTTTCTTTGATTTCAGCAACCCATCTGCCTGATGGCCTTTGTCTAACTCCAATAAATTTCTTTCCATCATTTGAGGAAATTGGCTTATTTTGTTGGATGTTTTTGGATGAGTTGTTTAAGGCCTCTGATGGGGATTTTGAGTTTTCCATTCTAATACTTAGTTAGAGAGGAGATTAGAAGTGGTTTAGTTTTATGATTAGGTGGATGGGGAAACTAATACTGGTTTTTTTTTATATAATGGTGTGTTGATTGTCTTTATTGGGATATTTTAGTAGTTGAAAGATTATAATATACATGTTATAAATGGCATCATCATTGATACCAAAATACAATAACAATTAGTATGTCTCAATTTCAAGTAAATTAGGACTAGTTATATGACTAGTTATTAAAAAATATTTGTTATAGTAGGCTGTAATAGAGTCATGATTTTCATAATGGGGATTTAAAATATGAAAAATAAACACACAAAAAAAATCAAAGAGGATCCCATCTATATATTGCTCATCATGAGCTGCCAAGTACCAGTCTCGCAACAATAGTCCCGCAACAGTATTGACGTAAAAGAATCGGTCCTTGATTACTTGTTAATTGTTCGCAAGTCGAACTCACGCTTTTGCCACTCCTTTCACTCACTCACTTGATCTTAGTATATATACGTAAAAAGTAGATTTAACCATGAATAAACAATATAATTTTCTATTGAAGAGTGTTCGGATGAACCTCCTAGGCTATTACTAGCTCCGCCCTGATTGTAGGTTAGATATGATATGAAAAATTGATAAACTAGTATAATGCATAGAGCTGAAATGTTGAAACAGTAGGTGCTAAACTACAAATAATATTTGTCATGTCTTGTTATAGGATCAACTTAAAATGATAAAAGGTTAGCACAACTAATGCCCTTGGCTTAGTACTTCCAAGAGCCAACAAACAAAATTAATTCATCAAAAGTCCAAAAATGAATAGAGCTCTTTTGTGTTTCTTTCTGATTGTTAGACTTCACTCTCTCTCCTCTCAGAAAGGTGAAAAACTAATATTTTGTTGTTGTCACATAGTGTATGTCTTTGTTAGTCTCTTAGAACATTCTCATTTTAATACTCTCACAAGTCATACTTCGATTCTCATTAATTGTACTTTAACATATGCTTACGTCAAACTGTTTGGTGGATTTTGTCATGCACTGTTCAAAATAATCCTCACATTGTTAATTGTTTCCAATATTTATGGTTTAGATATTGCTGCAGAAATCTGGTTACTATCGCATGAGATATCTGCTATCTCTGATCAACATAAAAATTAGTTGAGGTGCGCTCAGATTGGCTAGTAATTTCAAAGAAAATGAGCAACCAAGAAATTAGAGCTTATTTTCTCGTTGTTTCAAATAAAATGAGATTTCTTGCCCTTTTACGGTTTTATAATATTTTTGGATTTTTCTAAGAGAAATTATTAGAAATAGCAAACATAATAGATAAAGTAAGGTTTAGTAGCTATAGTTTCAATAATTGCGCTCCACAGATGTAGTTTTGTTTGCTATGGAAGCTGCGATTTGTATATTTCGTTTGCGAATATATAAATATGATAAGTATATACAGAACACATTTAGGAATTTTTCAGAATTCTGTTAGTATATTTCGCTTGTCAATATACAAACATGATAATTTATTATGAATTTCTTATAAATCATATACAAATAGCTAGGATAAGCATATACAAAATTCTGAATTTATACAATCAGGAACCGAACTATACAAATTCTGAATTTATACAAATCAAGCGAAATATACAAATCAAGCGAATATCAAGAATTGCAGAACTGTTGCCGCAAATTACAATTTTCTTAAACTGTAGCTATAGTATATAGACTAAATCTTTGCTATTCTACGTATTTTTTCCCATTTTATAACCAAGTACTAGTAGGATTGCCTCGAATCCTTAACTTTTGAATTTAGCTTAACCAGTTAGCCCAATCAATCCAGATCTAGGTCTCAATTTGGGTTTGTTCTGTTGGGCTAAGAGCAAATAGGGCTTTGGCCCAAGGTTATTAGACACTGGTGGTCCATTGATCTCCCCCAATAGGAACTTGCAAGTTAAGAGCCCAAAATATACACCTCACTAATTAAGAGCCCGTTTGACCTTGAGAACTTTTTTTTTTTTTTTTTTACTTTTTTCTCAAAAAAATTAAAACAGCATGTGGTTACAATTGCCAAAAAAAAAGAAAAGAGAGTAAAATTTACAGAGTGGGGCTAAAGGTCTTGCAAAGTGTGTGTTGGCTGCTAACTCAGGATTCAACATTATTTTTGCAGAAAATATTATTAACATTATGTCATGTTATACTCCATGAGGTCATATGTTTAATGTACTTTGGCATTTCCCTGAGGATTTTGAAACAGTGTGCTCAATAGTACTATAGTAGTAAGATTTTCTGCACTATTTATGGTTAAAATTATCGAAAACAATTTCTATATCTTATAAGATAGGGATAATTAATATTGAGTACTCTCTATCCTCTCTAAACCCATTAACCACTTGTGGAATCACACGAATTATGTTGTATTTGTGGTTAAAGTTGTACAAACAACAATGTTAGAGGGAAAAGTTAACAAGTGAAAGGCCTCAATTCCCACATGTCCTAGACTTAGTTAATAGAACTATCTGATATACTTATTATTGATGAAAAATGAGACATACATCTTGTGAAATTAATCAAGGTAGGCAAAAAATCAAATAAATTTCACTACAATTTAAGAAAAAACAAAATTGTTGTACTACTAATCTCACAAACCAGTACTACTGTCTACTTTTTTTTTGAAACAAAATTAAAATTGATATCAAGAAAGTACTACTGTCTACTACTAATAACCAAATTGCAGAAGGATGCGGTACACATTAGGAAAGAATAGGCCCCACGTTTTCTCATCTTATAATCCACGTGTCATGATCCTATAGCTTCATCAGTATTTTGTAATGCCACGTCGGATAATAAGGACCAAAGAAGAGGAACATCAAATTCAGCCGTTAAAGAGTTGTTTCTCAATTTCTCATCACACATTGCCCATTATCTATAATAGTAGTTTCAATTAGTAGGACAAAATCCATTAATTCATCATAATCAACAAGAGTCTCCAAGCAAGCAGTGGCAAAGAGGCTGAAAAGTGATGGCACTTAGAGCTTCAGCCACCGCTAAATCACCTCTTCCTCCGCCCCCTTCTTCTTCTTCTACTTCATCACCACCTAAAGTTTTTAGTCTTCCTAAACTTACTCAAAAATCTGTGTCAGTGTCATTCTCTACATCCACTGCTCTTTTCCTCTTTCCCCTCTTCACTGCGACCCATGAAGCCAGAGCAATCAGCTTACCCAAGGAAGATATAGTCTCTTCCCTTAATCAGGTACCAATTACAAGT
>JAJOOS010012452.1:0-12409 GCA_029582725.1 Solanum chiquidenum
ACTTTACTTTATTTTGTAATCTATTTCTATATTTTGATTCTTTTGGGATAGTTAACATTGAATATACAGGCCCTGAAATAGTAACTAAGGTAATTGAAGGTACACCATTTGGCACTATTATATACACAGCTATATATAATAGTAATATACTCTATTAATTTTTAATTATTCAGTACTTTGAGTTTTACACGTCTTTTAAAAATAATTGACAAAATTTTACCATAATATTCATATTAATAGATGTTTTGCACGGATAACATAAGTACCATATGTTCCAAGGTAGAGATACTTATTTCCAAACACCCTGCCAATGCGAGCCTCCCATCGTCCATTGTGGTGGTGTCTACAAATATGCATGAGTAATATAAAATTTGGCTACACAAAGAATTGAAATAATAAAACATAAATAAAAATACATTAAAGAAAGAAAATAAATATATTTTCTTGTGTTAATCTTTTTCAATTTATGTGGTGAAATTGTGAGCACATGTTTAGAAGAAGGCATGAAAAGTATTACTAGTATACAAAAAAAAAGTTCAAAGTCAAGATCAGGACGACATATCAAATGGCGCAAGAGTTATGGGAAATGTTAGCTACAAGTTTGACAAAATAGTCTTTCCGATAAACTCTTATTATTAAACACCATTAATGATTTTCAAATATTTAAATAATTTATAATTAAAAGTGATATAATAAAATTATAATTTTATTTATTATAATGTGTCAAGTCAAATATAAATAAATATTTTTTGTTACAATTTCCAGCTCAGTCGTTGGCCCCCCTAGAGATGGCCAAAACATGCAATAACTTCCCTTCACTTTTCAATTTAAAGGGTGGGCCTGTCTATATGGCTTTAATAAAAGTGCAGAACTTTTAGATCACCGTAAAATGACTTTTTGAGACAAAGTTTCAAGTGCCGAATATTTGGTTAGATACGCTGCATAATATAGAAACTTTCTTCGATTTCAATTTATTTGTTTATTTCGCTTTTTATGTAAAATATTTATGATAATAAGATTAAAAGATGTATGTATATATTTTATATATATTTTTTGTTTAAATTTTGTATCAAACTAGTCAAAATAAAAAAAAATGAAATGAATGGAGTATTTAATACAGGAAACATGACATGGAAATCTTCACTCACAGTCAACTCTAGCCAAGAAAATGTATATACGCCTAGTTATAGCCTTATAGGTATTGCTTCTCCGTTCACTTTTTATTAGTCCACTATATACTAAAATATATGGTTATTCTTTTGTGTAAAGTTTGAAAAATTAAAAGGTAATGCATTATTTTTAATAAACATTTCTTAAAACGTTAAATTTATAATACTTATAGAGTGGTATAGTAAAATTGTTATTTTATTTATTGCTCATTATAAAATGTGTCAAGAAAATTACTTTATTTTTTCCCAAGATGTCAATTAATTAATGCGTACCTAGCTACTCCTCTATATCTCGAGACTCCTCTTGAAAATCCGCTACTTTTCCTTCAAAATAAAACTCTCATTACTTACTGAAATTAGTACAAATATAAAGGGAATTAACTTTAATTTGTTTCTATATATGGAGCTAGGTCGATATACCTTCTCAAAGAACCAATATATTCTTCTCTTGATTGACTCTCCATTTCCTTTATCTCTTTTTCATACGTAGACACCTACATTAATTATTATCCATAAGAATTGGGATTAGTGATCATTGAACATAAATTTGCACTAACAAAGTTAATATATTGAGTTAATAGAAGATGGAAGAATAAATTACAGAGAAATTAAGAATTGTGTGTTGACCCCAATACTTTAATGCTGCCAAGTCATATGCATGTGCAGCTGCTTCTTCCTCATTGTAGGCCCCTTCAAAAAATAAGATAAGATTTCATTGAATCACCATATTGTATACCCATGCTTAATTTCTTTTAAACAATTTGAACTTGATTAATTCCCTTTTAAAATATTAAAATCGTAATACACAGTATTGATTCGATATACACTGCGTATGCAAAGGTTTTTCATAATGAAATATTGCTTAATAATGCCAAAATACAAAATAAAATTTTATTTGAATGATAATGATAGAAAACTTACCCAAATATACTGTATTTTAATTGGATGTCATCACAACCACCATTTAGGCAAGAGCAACCAAACAGAAACAAAAAGAAAAAAAAACTCCAATCAGATGTGTTGAACAATATCATAACAAAATAATGATCACTAAATAGGAAACTAATTACAAATTAAGAAAAAGCTAAACTAAATACATCATATCAAATTATCAATATCAGAAATTTCCTTTTACAGATTATATAGCAGGTAAGCTTTCTTATTTTCGATATTATACAACTCTCATTAGGAAATCAAACGGACCAAAAAAATAAAAATGAACCTTGTCTTCCTTTTTTAGTCTGCGACTCGTTCCAACAATTTTTATCCCATAAATGAGCTTCATATCGACCCGTCCATCGGTGCCTAATAATTGTAACGGAAAAAAAATACTGCAAACTTATCATATCATAAAATGAATATCAATCAAACTATATAATGGAAATGAAGATACATATATACCTGGTGACACCTCTGTAGATTGAACTACGTCGTTGAGGCGGCGAATCTCTGGCTTTTCGCTTCCTCTTCCCTTTAGAAATGCCATTATCAGTATTGCTGTTGCTTAAACAAGTGTTTTGTTTACTCAGTTTTGAGGTTTTCGCCATATATGAATATATCTTGGTTGCTAATTTATTAGTGAAGTGAATAGGCAAAAAGGAGTATAGAAAGTGGACTAAATATAGTGGGGTTTATGTTTGTATATTATATATAAGTATGGATGGCCGGCGCTCGATCAATATTAGTAATAATACCGACTTGATGAGATAAAAAATATTTATACCGACAGTTATGTTAAGTATATTGACGTGTAACAAAGTGGAAGATTTTGATAAAGTGTCAACTGTCAAACATTTTGCACGTTTCCGACTTTTTTTGCAGACATTTTTTTTTCGAAAACCGGCCGCTCACTTCCAAAAAAAGATTTATGTTGGAAAATTAAGAATATCATATGTTGAAAGAGATGGTAAAAGAGATAAGGATTAAAATGTTGAGCTAAATAGTAAGGATCCACTAATGAGTTTAGGGTTGTGGAGTGTGTTGATGCAAGTAAAATTAAAGTAGGAGCACCTACTTGACTAGTCGTCGATCCACTTCTCTCTTGGCCCTTATTGACACATCGTTGTCCTCAATTATTTATATTTTACTAATTACTTTGTACATGATTTCATATTATGGTTGGGTCCTACTCCTATCCTAAGCCAAGGTACATGGTCTAGGGTGCGTTTGGTACATATGAACATGTCTTTCGCTTCTAAATATATTTATATATATATAATCTAGATAATATGTGAGAATTGAGATGGTAGAAATGAAGGCTACATGAGTAATCGTGGAAGTGAAATGAGTACACATATAAGAAGAAAAAAACGATTAAGTTAAAATTTAAATATATACTTCGTTTTCCTCATTAAAAGTTAAGCACGTGCTCCTTATTAACTACAGTTAAATAGACAATCGGACAAATGCAATTGGGCTAGCAAATATTCCGAGGATGAATTTGACAATCACATGATCGGGGCCTCTAATTATTAACGATTGCGGAATCAAAATTTTCTTTAAAAATGTATGAAAGGGATTCAATTTATATATTACTATGTATACATATAAAAAAGTATATAAAAAATAATTTTAATCATGTAAAATCCTGCCCTTACTTGGCTTTGCCCCTGGCCCCTGCTGACTGGACGATACAGGGTGGGCCGGGCCAAATATAGAGAATTAGAGATATTGAACAATTACTAATACTGAAAAGGAAAACCTCAAAGTAGGGTTGTACAAAACTGAACCGAAAACCGAATCAAATCGCAAATCGAGTCAACTCGAAAAAAACCTCCGACTAGTGGTTTGGTTTAACTTGGTTTGGTATTGGAAAAAAAACCCCGACTATATTTGGGTTGGTTTGGTTTTAACTAAAAAAATCAATCCGAGACCAAACCAACCCGATATTATATATATAATTTTAAAATTTTATTTTATACATAAAAATATTTACTTTGATATAATTTTTAAATATTTCTTATACTTTTTCATAGTTTTTATCTTTTAATATATTATTTCAAGTTTAAAACTTAGAATTATGAATGGTCCAATAATAGTTCACAAATGTTGGTAATTATAATAAAGCTTAAATCAAAATCAAACTAATACTAATGCAAAAATAAAATCAATTCAACACTAAGAATGACAATAATATTGAATATTTGTTCTTTAGTTTTACATTGGTTTAGACAATTAAAATACATAATCTAATTTTAAATTCTTTTAATATTTAGTCATTTAACTAATACTTATTAAACTTACTTTAGCATGATTTAGTACTTTTAAATTATGATAATTTTCATTATGACTTGTTAATTTGCAATATTTGTTTTACGCGATTTCATTATTATTATTTTTGTTGGATATTTTAGTGTCATTAATCATATCATATTGTGGTATTTTTTTAAGAAACACCTTAGATAGTTGTATTTTGATAGGACTAAAGAAATATTTGAAGTACAAGTAAATTATATGTTTGTATGAATACTTTACTAAAAAAACCCGAAACAACCCGAAAATCCGAAAAACCCAAAAAAATCCGAAAAAACCCGAGGTTGAAAAACCTGAGTTTTATTAGTTTGATTTGGTTTATAATTTTAAGAATCCGATACAAATAATTTGATTTGATATTTGAAAAACCCGAACCAACTCGGGTATATACACCCCTACTCAAAAGTATTGTTTTCTTGACCTGATTTATTGGGTTTAGGAAGATCTGGACTTCAAAATGCTATATTTGGCCCAACACAGCTTTTTGGTTCATGGGCCTCCCAACTTGTTTCCAGCCAATACCGGACTGAGCCCAGTGTGTCACGGATAAGAGTTGTCAAAATGGGTCAGCTCAATCCCACCTCGTGCCGGCAAAATGATCCCATATTTTGATAACCCTCCTAATCCGTCCATATTTTAATGGTTTGGGTAAGTGATTTTTACATGGGTAAAATATGGGTTGATACCCATATTCAACCCATAAAAATATGAGTAAAATATGGGTAAACTATGGGTAAAATATGGATTAGCCAAATGAGTTAAACTTCTAGCTTTTATTCACTCAAAATTCATGAAATCACTAAAAATATTGTAACTTCTCTTCCTTTTTATGTTCTTCTATATAACTAATTATTTTTCTCTATAATTGAAAAGGTGAAGTCTTTGGCCCTCCAAAAATATATATTTTAAATGTACATTTCTTTTGTTAATTATAATTATATATTTTTATACTTGATAATAAATAATAGTGTAAAATAAGCAAATCATGTATTAGTATTGACATTGCTTAAAGTGCATTAAGCATGTTTTAGTCCTAAAATGCAAATATTCATTTACTTTGAAATTTTTTTAAAAAAAACTTGTTATTACATAAATTTATTTTATATTGAAAAGTTATAGGATTTTTTTTATTACTTTTATGATACAATAAAACTAAATGAAGCATTTTCAACATTTTTCATCTAAAAAAAGATTAAAATATTTTCTCCATATTGAATTCTTATGTGTAGAGTACTATTTACTCATGAAAATCTGGGTAAACTAAAATTTTACCCAACCCATTTGTTACCCAATCCATTTTTACCCATATTAAATATGAGCGGGTTGAATTATTACCCATTTTATGTTGATCCATTTTCTATCCGCTCAAATTTGATCCAACCCACCCATTTGCCACCACTAATCCCACCCAACCCAAGCCTCAAAGGTCAAAGAATTTGATGGGTTAGGACGGATCAATTCTTTATTTGAAAGGGTCTGAAAATGATCAACCCAACATCCCAACCAATCTTAGAAGGATGGGTTGGATATTTAAAATTTAAAATTTTGTCAATATTTTAAGTTTTTAACATGTCTAACAAAATGATATGAAAATACATAATAATTACAATCATAACATACATTATAATATGATTAGTGGTGCTTTCAATTACAATCCCATATTTGAAATATATAACATAAAAAAAAAAAAAAAAATTCAAGTCAAATATAACAAATAATGATGTTATTTCAATAATTCCAGCAATTAAAGAAAATAATAATAATTTATTTTAACAAATAAATAAGTAAAGAAAAATTTAATTAATAAACTTGTAAATTAAAAAATAATTACGCCTTCGACTTTAGTTGTTATTTTAATTCAAATTAAATTATTTTTTTGGTCCATGGATCGACCTTGACCCGACCTCAATCAAGCCTCTGGAGCCGGAGCCGGAGCCGGAGCCCAAAGCTTATTTGAATCGGGCTTATAAACTCTATAGGTTTGAATTTTTTTAGGGAAATCCATAGTGTTAAGAGTTAATTACATCTTATCTCTACTCTTTTTCAAATTACAAAAAACCCTTAAATTTGGTGGAATTCGAATACATCCCAAAATGTCCTGATACATTGCATCCCAATTTCCGTTACATCCCTTAACGTCCCGATAAATTGCGTCTCAATTTCAGATGCATCACTTAAGGTCCCGATACATCTCGTACGTCTTGATACATCGCATAAAGTGATGTATTTGAGAATAGGGAGTAGGAATTTTTGTAATTTTTTCGAATAGTAGAACATTTTAGAGGATATGATAAAATAAATTGTGTATTTAGATAATTTTATAACGAGTTAAATTAGCCGGCCCGAGCAGATACGTATTCAGGATTTTGAGATGATGGGTGCACTATTACAAAAAAGTTGATCTAAGATATAAATTTGATCGGTTTGACATTTAGGTTCTTATTACTAAAATACGTTAAAATTTTAATATTAATGTAAAAGTGCTACCAATAACCATTTAGAGAGGTGTTCTCTAATTTTAGAAAGAAAAATAACACAAGATAAATATAAAATTCAAATTTATAACCTCACGTAGAGAGGTGCACACAATCATCTCGCATTATATGATATTCTGAAGGTGGATTTACACATCTATATTTCAATAATTTTTTAAAAATATAACACTACTATATATGATTTTGAAGGGAAAACATAGATTCACGTGAAGACGGTGAACCCTTGGATACGCCTCTAGGCCCAAGCTAAGTCCATTTTAACGGTGGTAGTAACATAGCAAGGATGCAGGGAAACTAGGAGTCATCAATTCTGAGAAAAAAGTTGGTGAAGGTATAGAGAGAGGGAAAATGCACGAAACAAAAAGAGAAATTGAAGCATTTCATTTTGGACCTTTATTATATTCGGACGAGCTAAAAAACTTAGCATTGAAGTCAACACATCGATTTGCCCGGTTGCTCGGCCCGCGTTTTTCTTCGTCATCGTGTTTCACATTCCGTCAAGTTGACTTCACCGGACTCCGATACCCAATGTACCCGAATTCAGTTCATCATCTTTCTCGAATTCCGAATCCTCCTTTGATCACTCTATAATCCTCCAGTACTGCGTAGAGACTAAATTTTCAGATCTGAATCTCGTCAGTTGTCATCGAAACCACTTCAGTAATGGGACAAGAAGATGCAGTTTCATTTGAAGGCCAACTTCACAGAGACAAGAAGCCGAAAGATAGAATATTAGGTCTGATTTCTCGGCAATTTTATTGGTTAAGAAAGCTAACTGAGGAGCTACACTGGAGCTTTGTTTCGTCTGTGGTTATTTTGTATGGGGTCAATCAGGGTATGAGTTTGGGGCTGAGCAGAATTAGTACGCAGTATTATATGAAAGATGAACAGAAGTTACAGCCATCTGAAGCACAAGTTTATTTTGGAATAATTCAATTGCCTTGGGTTGTAAAGCCTCTTTGGGGACTTTTAACTGATACTCTTCCTATTTTAGGATATAGGAGGCGGCCATACTTCATTCTTGGTGGTAAGTTCATGATTTGAAAATGAAATCTGTTTTAACTTTTAGCTTAAATAAGTCAATTTTGTGCTTTATGCTTCTGCAATAGTCTATCTAGTGGATTATGCTAGCTGGCAATGCCATTTACCAGAGATGCAATTTTGTCATATGTTTCGAAGTTGATGTTAATCTTCACGTTGACTATTCAATCATTATTTTTTTTTGTGATTCCTCTTTCAAGATTTGAGTTGTGAGCACTTGTGTTTGTTTGCTTAGACAAGACTTTTCAATCATTAAGTAACCATATTTTGATTAATTTTTTTTTTGGCTCAATCTGTTTCTTGTTTCTGTATTCAACATTTATGATTTTATTCTTCGTAAAGTAATGGTAGTATAATAACACTGAAATATGGTTCACCATTGATCAGTGGTGAGACCATCTACTTAGGAGCAATTGCGATGACCAGCTGAAATTCCTAGAGTGTTGGGGGTTCCTTATGGCTGAAAAGCTATATTTGGTGAATGATTTATTATGCTATAATATGCATTACAAATATGACTTGACTAGACCTTTGTCTTCGTGTGTTAACTTTCCTGTATCTGTGATACGCCAAGGAGCTTCAATTTGGTGGTATGAGTTGTTCATACTAGCTGTACAATAGTAAAAATAGTTTTCAGAAGCTGGTCCTTCTCTGGAATCCATGGTTATGATGATGCTTAACACATCATTAATATGATGTCACCGGGAGATGGAAGAATATTTTTGTGTTTTCCCGATAGTGACACTTCTCATTACCTTCTTATTGTGTTTCTCTCACCAATAAGAAAAATAGCGTGAGAGAGATGCAACTGTGTTCTGTTGTCCAGATCAAGGAGGCCTTTAAAAAAATTGAATGCTAAAGAATTTGAGCTCTCATTGAGGTCAGACTGACTCTAGTTTTATGGAGCTTGCTCGTGGAAGCTGTGAACATCAAAAAATAAGAATATTTGTCCAATTCATATGCTCTTTGGGATGATAAGAAGAGTTCAGATTACAATTGAAGGTCTTCCTTCTTAATGAAGAGTACAGCCAAAGATTTGTATGCAATTAGAAGGAGAAAGGGGGAAAACAACAGATATGACCGTGAGAAAAGCATAGGGAAGGAAAGAAGATAAAGTGAATATGTACCTTGGTTTGATTCCTGGGTCCGGAATGAGTTTGCTATTCACTAACTGACCTAAAATGCAATTCAACGGGTATAGCTTCTTTACATCATACATTAATATATCTTAAGATATAGACTGTTTGAAAGGCTAGTAGAGAACATTAGTAAGAATGAAAATCGAGTTCACATTTTTTTTAATTGGAGTTTTCTTTAGAATCATAAATTGTTATTACATTTTAAACCAAAAGGATAACAACTTGGATTGCTAAAAATGTAGCAATACCAACTTGCACTTGTAATGTTTGTCTATAGAAATGACTCAATGAGCCTGATTCACAAAGGCCGGGAGGTTAGTGCATCATGGTAACTTTGATAAACTTTTGGTGCTTGGAGAGTAATATAGTTACAAGAAGAAAACATTAACACTGGAAAGCGGGAGAGAAGTCATTGGCTCATCGCTCAAAGTAGTTCAATTCCTTCTTGTCAAGAGTTATTTCCTCTCTTTCTTTACACCACTTTCTGCTTAATTGGCTTGTGAAAATTGGGGTTCAGCTGTTCAAATTTGCCAACATCTAAACTAAGCTTTTGGTTCTGTATAAGGACAATGCTTCTAATACATTTGCAACTAACAAATTAATGTATCTCCCAAATACAAAATGCGGGTGATATAAGTTCATGTCGGGGTGTTTATATATGCTCTGTCAGACATAAGTAGACTTCATTAGATTACATTCCACAAAACAGTCCTTGAACAGCGAAGATATGCAAAAGTTTCTGAGGCCATTCATTATAAGAAATATATTTGATCCAAATTTTTAGTTTCTGAAAAATCAGCTGAATGACTGTGACCATCACAAAAATAGGTAGTAAGGTCTCAACATTGAATTATCTATTTGCTGTTAAAGAAAATCAGTCACATCATGTGTGGGTGAGTAGTAAATTATATTTTTCAAATTTTCATTTGTTGGATGCTCTCTTTCCAGCAAAACAGCCTTGCAGCAGTCAATTGTGCTGGGAGAATGAGGAACTCTTAATTATGTGAAGTCTCCAAAGCATGAAGTAGAACCATTCAAGTCATTAGTCTAGTTACTTTATTGTAAAACCTATGTAAAGCCAAGTGTGAAGGATGAAATTGATAAGACGAAGAACCATGTTTACGTTTTTTCGTCTTATACATGGAATCAAAAAGAGAACATATCCTTGGTGTTTTTTCTAGTTTTTGTCAGCTGGTCTTAGTTTGATGTACTTTGTTTAACCACTTATGAATTCAATAATCTCCAACTTCCAGATGCCGTGTAATTGAAATGGGAAACAAAAAATCATTCTTATGACTTACCTCCCTTTGTTCTTTAGGATTCATTGGCGTTGTCGCTATGCTTAGTCTGTCAATCAACCAGAACTTACACCTCGCATTTGCTTTGTTGTGCCTAATGGCTGGCAGTGCGGGAGTGGCAATAGCAGATGTCACTATTGATGCTTGTGTGACGGAGAACAGCATAAGCCATCCTTCTCTTGCTAGTGACATGCAAAGCTTGTGTGGTCTGAGCTCGTCAGTGGGGCAACTGATTGGGTATGCAATCAGTGGGGTTTTGGTACATCTAATTGGATCCAAGGTTTGTTGACCGAGTTCTTTGTTCTGTATGTAGTATTCTTTCGTCTTTTCGTTGAGGTTTGAAATTGATCAAATCATTTGTTAAGCCTGAGACTCTTACATTAAATTAGGGCAGTGCTATCTCAATAAATTTTATTACTTCCTGATTCATATCGGAACCTTAAACTACTCTAGATTACTTTTTGATCATACTGAACCATCGTGTTGCATGATTAGCTGACTGTTCAAATACCAGTCACTGTTTAACTGTCACTGGTATATTTCCCTGTTTACTGATAATAATGTTACTCTGGCCAGGGGGTATTTGGAGTTTTAAGCATCCCTGCTGGACTGGTCATTTTGGTAGGAATGATGACACGTGAAGCTCATGTACACAACGTTGCATATAAGCGTGTAAGTTGCCTTCGCTCACCTTAGAAATCTTTCATCTTCTTTTAGTTGTCTCAGAGGCAGATCTAGGATTAAAATTTAATTGAATTCAACTTTTAAGATTCTTAGTAGTGTACTCATGGTACTGTTAAAATTATGGTTTCTGATCTAATATTTCTTGATATTTTAGTAGAATTTTACATATATATTCATACTCCTTATCGACATTTATGAGTTCAAGATGAACCCGTAGCCAAAGGGCTACATCTGCCCCTGATTTGTCTCGTCTATTTATGTTTCTGAGGCAGGCAAGTCAAAAGTTCATGGATGCTGGCAAGGCTATGTGGATGGCACTGAAATGCGAGAATGTTTGGAGGCCATGTATATACATGTACATTTCTCTAGCATTGAGTTTGCATATTCATGAGGGAATGTTTTACTGGTATACAGATGCCAAGGATGGCCCATCTTTCTCAAAGGTATTTGTATTATATCTCTACAACCTATTGTTGACAACTTTGAAAATGATTCAAGACCTAACTTCTAGCTCATTATTTGAAAATTGGTCATTATCTTCTTTTCGTGTAGGAAAAAATCATCTTAACATGAGTGTGAATTGTATTGTTATGTTTGTGCAGGAAATGGTAGGGTCCATATCTTCTGTTGGTGCGGTGGGCTCTCTTCTTGGCGTTCTCCTCTACCAGAATGCCTTTAAAAACCATCCTTTTCGTGGTGTACTTTTCTGGACTCAGTTACTGTATGGTGCTTCAGGGCTGGTAGATTTAATATTGGTCTCACGTGTAAACTTAAAATTTGGTATCCCTGATTATGTTGTTGTTGTAAGCGATGCAGCATTCTCTCACATGATTGGGCGTCTCAAATGGATGCCTCTTCTTGTACTCAGTTCGAAGCTTTGCCCCTCAGGCATTGAAGGAACTTTTTTTGCTTTGCTAATGTCAATTGATCATATTGGTATGCTCACAGCATCCTGGGGTGGAGGCCTCTTACTTCATGCCTTCAATGTTACAAGAACACAATTTGACAACCTTTGGATAGTGATAGTTATCCGGAGCATTTTAAGAGTACTTCCAGTTTTCATTCTGTTTTTGATACCCAGCAGTGATCCAAATGCTTCTATTCTCCCAACTGAGATGTTGAAGAGTAAAAAGGCGGACGATATGTTGGAAAATCAGAGCATGGAAATGGCTCCTCTTGTGAGCAGTGTCGATCAGCATTTAGTGGATACATGATCACAAATCGCAAAACCAGTGTGAAACAGCACATGTGCTGCTGAATTTTTATGCGCGCAGCATGACAGAAACTATACAAGATGGATGTACCAGCTTTCTGGTAAAAAGAAGTTGAGT
>JAJOOS010012453.1:0-12821 GCA_029582725.1 Solanum chiquidenum
TTTCTCGACGCAAATTTTATTGCTACAATATGATCGGATTTAGAAGTATTCCTTAGTTAGTTTCAAAAATTAAATAACGTTTGTATACAACAATAACAAAGACAAGACCCATAATTATAGTTTAAAAAAATACATTCTCTCATACTTATTTTAATGTTATGTCAAACATATAATTACTCGATTTTATTGTTTGTGTTGAGGTAGAGTTGAATTTTTTTTAGTTGCTTATATCTGATCCGACCCATTTATATTTGACCCGCCCCGCTTATATGGATACTAATAGTAGTGTGCTTACTTATCTTTTTGAACCCCCTCGATGGAAATTCTGCCTCCGCCACTGGCCAGAACTACCTGGCGAATTGAAGAAACTAAGACGACAACAATTTTTGTGCCCCCAATATCTTCACTCAATTTAGGTGTCAATCATCTAAGCTCGTGGAGTTATTTTCTTCCAAAAGAATCAAACATCATTCATTACCTGCTGAACTTTGACTAGTACCGATTCAACAAACCGTTTTCTACCTACTACAACTCAAAGAAAACCCGAGGGGGAAAATACATGCTCTAACAACAGAGCTACCAGTCAGAGCAACACAGAAATGATGCATGCATGCAGTAAATACCATAAAATAGCATCTTCCTACCCAGTCATTACCATTTACTACATCCATTAAAACTACTTTGAGAACTGAGCGGATTGCAATTGAATATATCAATATGACAAAAAAGAAACATAGACAAAAAGTAAAGAAAATATAATAATAGCTAGGATGATATCAACACGAGCAATGCGATTATGAGATTTTGGCTGAAAAGAAAATTCTATAATGAACTTTGCAATTTTCCTTCTTCCCCGTAAATTTGACCAAAACAACTTAAAACCTTCTCTTTCCTTTTCAAATGAGCACTGGAAAGGAAAAGCACAAAAAAATTTCCAAAAAGAAGCAATTTGCCCAGCATCATCCACTGCAGACTAACATTTTCCTAACTTCTACTTATAAAACGCTACCTTAGCTTTCTTTTGAGCCAGCAGGACAGCAGCAGACTAACTCTTATTTCTCTTCTCTGCACCTTCAAAATTCCAAAAGCCACCCTCCACTTGTGAACAGATACATCAGAGATCCTCCAAACAAAAAGAGACCATTAAAAAAAAAAAAGACATGTATCTCTTGACAAACCAAACTGTATGCATCCCCCATATAGGTGAGAAATCACTATATATTCAAGCATCAGATTCAGATGAAGTCGAATTGGAAGAGGCAGCTCCAGGATTAGTAGCAAAGTGCAACTCAGGAAGCATCAAACACTTTGGCTGGGCACCTTTGTAAACCTTCAAGGATGGCTTCAGTTTCATGTACTGCAATTGCAGGGGATGCATTACAAAATTAGTCAAACAGAGTCGGCGAAAAAAAAGAACTTTCTTTTCAATGTAAATTTTGACTTTAAATTGAGACCCTCCCAAAGGTTACTTAACACTGCTCCAAAATTAAGTCAAAGAAAGCATGTCTAATTTCAGAAGTAGACTGCAAGTCCGGCAGCAGAACAACATAAAAGGATAGCATCTATTAAGAACTGTAGACAACTAACTTTCTATGGTCATGTTAAGGTACAGTATGCAATGAATCATCTCCAAGAAACCTCACTAGTATCAAACACTCAGGTTTCAAACTTAATCATGGAATATCTTTAACGTAACTAATGTCACGTCGGAAGTGATATATAACATACAAAAATAGCAATTAGAGTTAATTACCTCCTGATAAAAAGAATTAATTTCTTCCTCTGTCAGGCCTTCCTCTTCCACAGCATTTTCATCCCAACCAAGAGAACGTAGGAAAGCAGCCTCTTTTTCATCTGGATATACCGATCCATTTATGGGCGAGTTGTTCTCCTCAACATCATTATGTCTTTGAACGTGGTTTTGAGCTTCATGAGGGTCTCCGTTGCTGGTTCTCTCACTTCCATTTTCAGAAACACAAGGACTCAAAGAGGCACTATCCTCATCTTTAGTTTTGAGACAAGACTGCTCCCTACTGTTAGATGAAGCCATACCAGAGTCTGGAAGAGCAGTAGAAGAATTTGAAGTCTTCTTCCTCATTAGATTGAAAAAATCACTCCTGCTTTGGGCTTGAGACAGAGAAGATCTCTTCTCTGCAGTAGACCGTGGCTTCAGTGACAATGCGGCAGCCTTGGTTTCAAGGGAAGTTACCCTTGAAGTTGGACTGGTCACAGCAGGAGCTGAAGGAGCCACTGCAGGAGGGCAATTAGCTAGTCTATTGCCAGTGTTGTTAGCTGGAGTTGATGCTTCTTTTGACAAAGAGGTGACACCATTTTCCCGTCCTGACTTCAGAACCAGAAGAGTTTTTCCATGAGAGGTAGCTGGAGCTTCCGCTCTGACTTGTCCACTACGAGCCTGATTAGCAAGTTGAGAGGAAAAAGGTTGTTGCATACTCTTAGCTATTCCAACCATCTCATTTGTCCTAGCTGTGGATTTTGGTTGCTTTGATTTATCAGCAGAACTGGATACCTGGAAACAATTGCTTCCCATTAATATGGATATCAACCATCCATCAAGCCTAACCCTTTGTATGTAAATTCTATATCCAAAATACTAGAGGATAATACAACTAAAATTGAAAATAAATAGCTTCCCCAATAGAATTAATATGCGAGATGATTTTCAGCCTATCTCATTTTAAGTAGACATCCTGCTTCCTCTTTTCTACATGAAGACACATAAAAACTAAAATGCAATGTGTGCTCAGGAAATAAAAAAGGCAAAAATGTAGCTCAGCAATGTGATTCCTTTAGAGCCAGCGAAAGAACAAACAAGTTGTGGAAAACAAACAAAGGGAAGGAAATACAAAACCATTGGCCAAGAGAGATGCACAGAGAAATGTCATCAGGTATTATGCCCCTAAATATGTTTGTGTGTTGAGCTTTAGAGGAGGGTAGGCATAATTTAGGTAACAGTAGTTAGCTGAAGATTTGATTCCTTTCTGTCTGTCCTCTAGTATTGATTTTCCCGTGAAATAGAACTAGAAAAAGAGCTCCCAACAAAAGAAACACTCATGTCACAAGCTTCTTTAAACAAGTTAAACATATTCACGTTTACCCACTCCCTGAGAGAGTGAGAGCAAGAGGGACAGGGGATAATGTCACATAAATAGGTCAAACATAATCAAGTAACCGTTTAATTTCTAATACTTCTATCTTTCGAAAGAACATTAGAGAGACTAAATAATTCACCAATCAATGAATGTGATCAACCACAAGGCAACAACACTACATTGGGGGGAAATAAAAGCCCAGGGACAATTTTACATGCAACTACCAAATTCATTACACACAATTCATAATCATTTAATATGCGACTCTGGTTGTCCCCAAGATGAATTGGCAGCATTATCCAGTTAATCACACCTCAGAAGTTCCCTTCGCAATTAACCTTTCAGTGATTTGGATTCCTGCAGCGCATCATATAATTGCCATTTTTTCTTTAGTAAAAGCTAGGTCTCTAGCTTCACCAGTATAATCATGTATATGCACAAGCACATCAGCAGGTGGATAGAAAAAAAGGTGATCCTACATGATTCTACTCAATAACCAGCCGATACACCAATATGTGGATTCAAAGACATTAAAGGCAATGCAGAAGTTCTAACAACATTAAACTTGACTCGCTTGAATCAAACGTTCAAAATACTCCAAATTTTTTTTAAAGAAAGACGAGGTCTACAAGGCAAGATAAATGTCTCAATAGTTAGGGAATTATCAAGATCAGCAGGATTAACATTGTGAGAGTCAGCAGAATCCAGAAGCTGGAAGGACGGAAGTCCTTGGCAACAAGAATAGAGGGGACAACCCCACATATACCAAAGGGAAGTGAATAAATTATAGTTACCACAAAAATTCACACATCCAATGATTCGTGAGTATATACGACAATTCATAAACACAGCATAAAGATGATTTATCTTGTAAAATGAAATTATCACATTTTTTTATTCAGGTGCAGCCACACCCTGCAATTATTTAAAGCTTGTGTGTTGAAAATAAACTCCCATATATTATTTTAAGAGGAAATTTTGAATAGCCTAATGCCCCTTAAAATTTGCAAACCTTATGGATATCTATAGCCAACTGAGTTTCAATCTTGTTATACAAGTCCAGAATAATAAAATTCAGAACATGGAAACAGGAAATGTCAACAATGCCCGACTACCACACCATGGGGCCCCAGTACTAACAATACTTGCATAAAAAGAGGGTTCATAATCCCCTGGGACACATCAAAGATCAATAACCAGCACAAGTTAGTTACACTTCTATTCACACATGAAACCAACAAACCCCTGGCTATCATAATCATTTGTTAAACAAACTTGTTTCATAATATTGACTATGTTATTAGTTGATATTACAGAACAAGAAGCTTGACAAATGATCATGCTAATCTTCTCAATTTGGGAGTGTCATTCTTGCACAGAGATCATGCTAATCTTCTCAATTTGTGTGCGCATTTTATGCTACTCATTAATCAAAGTAATTACAACTACAAATGATTATTAGCATACAATCCATAGCCAAACTGCAAAGGGATAAAAACCCGAAATGACTAGAACTTCTATTGCTACATAAAAACAAACCAACAAATGATGACCCATATAGATAAAATCCCAAGGAAAAAACTAATACACTGTAAAATGCATCAAAAAGATGCCTTTGAATATGTGCATATAGCATGATTAAACATACCGAAACTTTAGGCATTGAAGGTATCACAGGTATCAACTGTCTGGATTGCTTTATAGCTAATTCCTCAAGCCTCTGTGTCTTATCAGGGATCTACACACATGCAAAATTCATACAGATGAACATCTCTCCAAAACTATCAGAATTAAGCAGTAACTAACAATAAAAACGAAAATTACCTGCATGGTGGAACGAGCACGTGGCGGTGCTTGCGACAATGCTTCAGCCATGTTAAGACTAGCCGTCCCACTTGAAGCGCTAGGTGTTGGAGCTACAGCAACACTTTGTTGAGAAGCTGAGCTCCCCATACCGATGCTGCCAATTATAGGAGGCACTTCTGCCAATGCTGAGGTCCATTTATCAGCACCAAGCAAAGTCGAGTTCCCAATTGGCAAACTTTGGACTACTGAACTCAAACCAGGTGATGAAACTCTGGTTACCTGCCTCTCTTCAATCCCAAGAGAAGGAAAATCTTTCTCAAATGCTGCCTTCTGGTTACCGTTAAAACTACTACTTCCCCCAGAATGAATACCATTGCCACTATTATGGGTGGTACTAATACCACCTTTCGAGTCCTCAGTCCTGCGGGGCAAGAACTCACCAGGTTTCCTGGACACCAGCGACTGAGAGCGCCTCAAGCTGTTCTTATCAACTCTACCAGCTAAGATGTTCCCCAGAGGATCAGATGTGTCATGATCCCATAGATCAACAGTACCTGGTCTTTCTTTCTCTCTTTCCCGATTTTTATCACGATGATTTCTATTAAAACTACTGTACGGATGCTTTGAGCTAGTACCACTAGAGCTACGCCTAGAATTTGATGATGAACTGCGATCCAAAAACACAGAACGCGGGCTATCTTTGTCACTAACACTCCTAGGAGATCTATTGCGAGAAGACAGTGTGGATAAAGTAACATCTGCAGCAAGGAAACACAAAAGTACAATATAGTCGTGCTTAAAGTTTTGAGTAAAAAATAACCAGAACCGCAAGATAGATAAGTCGCTATATAAATCCTCAATATGCATTATGATTCACTTAAACGCGTGCTTAAAATAAGTATGACTGAAAGGAATTCAAGCAGGGCAGAGTGTGTACCTGAATGCAAAGAAGAGGTTGCAAAGTGGGGACTTGAAGAGCCACCCCCAGTAACACTTCCAGTGCTTCTCAACCATTCTGGAACTAACGCTGGTTCACTCCTTTCCATTGGCGCAGAACATGATCAGCTTACTCTACAAGAAGACTTTTATTCAACCGACTTTTCCTATCTGAACCAATATGTCCAAATTTTTACCTATCTATCCAAGAATTTGCAATAACCAACCACATTACTCTATCTAAAAGTTCCCCAAAAAGAAATTCAACTTCCCTCACAGATTTTAGTCCAAAACAAGATTCCTCTGCAAAAAATCAACCATGCACCTTCCTTTTCCTCTTTATCTTTGAGGTAAATTAACCCCCGTCACAATCCTTCCTTCGACTTCACAAATTTAAAGCCAGCCAAATAAACACCAGTTTTTTCCAACGGTTAATAACTACACCTAGGAATCAAAAGGTCTTCCGTTACTCCATCTCTTTCACCAAAAAAAGATGGAAGACGAAACAATTGGTGCAATAATCAGACTATCATTATTACTTCAGGAGCAGTTACAGAAAAAAATACCCCTCTTTTCCGTTACCCAACAAGATTTCAACGAGTAATCAACCAAACAAAACCTAAACTCACCGACCCACCATGCCAATTGTGAGTAAAAATTCACAAATCCACAAACCCTAGACCCGCAATAACTTCCCCCACAAAACTTAGGGTTTCTACACCAACCCAGATAATATATTGCCAACAAAATCACAAAATAGAACACAAACAAACTGATTATAAACGATGATTATTAAAAAAAAAAAAAGCGATTAACAAGGCAATAAGATCCCCAATAAAACCCTAACCGCTATAAATAACCCCAAACCAAAACTCCCTCTAAATATATATATAACGCTATATATATCTGTTTTCGCCCGAGGGACAGGCAAAATACCAAATTCTTAACAATAGATGGAATTCCTTTTTCTCAATATGAAACCGCAGTGCTTAACACAAAACAGAGAGAGAAAGAGACAGAGATGGCGAGAGAGAAAACAGCGAAGAAACAGAGAGATTGGTTCAAGAGAGACGAGACTAGGGCAAAACAAATAGAGACTGTGTGTGTATATTAGGGCAGATATAGATTATAGTGCCGTGTGTATGTGTGTGTGTGCAAGATTGGGAAGGAGAGGGTTAGGGGAAAAACTTCAAAGGCTATTAAATTGAAAATAAATGCAATTTCTCTATATTCTTTTGTTTTTTTCTCTTCTCATTAAAATGGTTAAATCCTTCTTCTTCTTTTTTACTTTTTTGACCATTTTTTATTTTTTGTTTTCATCAGTATTGAATTCCGATTAAATTCAAATTGCACATTATAACGTTTGTTTAAAATTGGCACTCTCAACAGAATTTTGGCTCGAACTCGAAACATCTAAACAGTCTCACCTATTTTTTATATTGTTAGGTGATGAGTTCTCTATTTTTGATATTGTTAGGTGATGAGTTCTCTTTTTGCCATTAGGCTTTTGTGTTCTTTGTGCTTTGATGTTTGTACTATTTTAATATAGATGAGGCAATACTAGTCCATGTTTGGATGGTTGTTATAGGAGTAATTCATAATATATCGTATTATATTATGGAAGAGTATATAGTTGTATAAGTGTGGCTAGTTTCTTTTTTGTTTTTTTTTGTTTCTCACTTGGTGTTCGGTACCCATATTGAAGCTCGACTAAATCAGGATTCGCGCCGGGAAGTCCCACATTGGGGGGGGAGGGGGTAAAGCGCTTCCTAACAAAGGCGACTCTGTACCCAAGGGGGATCAAACTCGAGACCTCTTGGTTAAGAATGAATGAGTACTTACTAATCCACCACAACTCTTGTTGGTGTGGCTAGTTCTAAGTGAAGGATTCTCTTACAAAAACTTTGAAAGAAATATATCGTATTCTATTATAGAAGAGTATATAGTTGTATAAGTGTGGCTAGTTTCTTCTTCTTCTTTTTGTTTCTCACCTGGTGTCCGGTACCTACATTGGAGCCCGATTAAATTCGGATTCGCGCCGGAAAGTCCCACATTGGGGGAGGGGGGGGGGTAAAGCACTCCCTAACAAAGGTGACTCCGTACCCAAGGGGGATCGAACCCGAGACCTCTTGGTTAAGGATGAATGAGTGCTTATCACTCCACCACAACCCTTGTTGGTGTGGCTAGTTTCTAAGTGAAGGATTCTCTTACAAAAACTTGGAAGAAACACAGACCGATCCTAAAAGGGAATGAATGGTAAAAATAGTATGTCGTATCAATTATATTGTATTGTATTGTACTGTATTGTATTGTTTGATGAATATACTATTTAGATAATGTCATCGCATCAATAATTTTGACGCATAAACTTACAAAAAAAATGGAGTACATAGGTAAAACTATTATAACAAGGTAGGATAAAGAATAAAATATTAATTATTATTATTATTGGATAATAAATAAAAACATAAATGATTGAAAGGAGAAGGAGCCAACAATACGAACACACTAAATTAGTTATTATTATACATAAAATTATTCTTTTCGTCATATATAACAATAATAATAGCATATCATATCTCATGGCTGGCTAATTATGCTTAGCTATATATATATATATATTATTATTGACCAATAGCAATATATGTAAAGAAGAAACGGAAAAAGAAAGAAGTTTTCTTATTTGTTCAAGTGTTCCAATAAATACTTACAAAAACTTTATTTATATGGAGGAATATCAAAAGATGCCATGTTTACAACTACTTACTATTTAGGGGTTATGAATTATGATTGGTATTTTAAGGAGGGGAGTGTTTTACTTAGCATGAGACAAAGTGTAAGCCTTGAGGTGATGGCATAAGTCTTATAAATTTTAAAATTTTTAATTTATGATGTAAGAAAATAATATAATAACATAAAACTATAAAAATATATCAATAGTTTAAAATAATTAAAAATATAATTAAGAAAACTCGTAGAAAATAAAACTTCTAACATGAATTTACATATATAAATAATGAATGAAAAATAAAATAATATATATATATATATATATATTTTATTTTTATTCTTTATTTATTTATTATTAGACGCATATCAATTCAAATCTCTTACCTTTCAAATAATAAGAGAATCATTATTTCTAAAAATACATTACTATAGTAATTAGGGATAAGGGTTTACCCCAACTTTGGTCGGATTTGTTGTTGCGATACTAAACTTTCATAAGGACCTATTACCTCCCTAGACTATTTAATACCGTATTTTTTACCCCCACTGAACTATTTAATAGTGTATTTTAAAGGTATATATGTGCCACGTGGACACATTACTATTTATAATTTTGCATTATTTTTTATGTCCACGTGGGCAAATATATATGTTTAAAATATGGTATTAAATAGTCTAAGGAGGTAATAGGTCCTGATGAAAGTTTAGTATCGCAACAACAAATCCGACCAAAGTTGGGGTATTTTTCAGACCCTTATCCCTAGTAATTACTATCATACTATGCAATTTACCTCCCTAAAAGAAAATAATGAATAAAACTTTTAGTATTATAATAAAAATATCACTCCATCATAAATAAAAATAAAATTACTTTAAAAAGTGAGATAATAAAATATGATAATTTTGAGACAAATGACAAAAACATGAACCCAGTGATAAGTGAGGATGTAAAGTTTTGCTATGTATTTTTAAAAGAAATATTAAATAATAATCACCCTCGTAATGTTACCAAATAGTAAATATGCCATATAGAAACTTGTTATTGAAGTTATTCTTAATCTACTTTTCTATAGATGTACCACTACTATTAAGTATCATTAATTATTAAAAAAAAGTATGAGGGTCAACAATGTTAACAAAAGAATTTAACACGTGATTTGTGTAAAATTTATTAGATGAGTCTCAAACATTGGATATTGAGTGTGTTTAGAGCGTATAGTCGGACACTTACACTCTGTTTGGATCATTGTTACCCATTGTATTGTATTGTATCGTTACTATACCTACAATGTTTGTTTTGATTGTTACTTAAAATGTATTGTTAAATTTCGTTGTTACGTAACAATGTACCCTCATTTTATGGAACAACCAATTTAGTGTGTTTCCATTGTTACTTAATTTCTTTTTCCAATTATATCTTTACATAATATTTCATAGTACTATTTTACCCTTTACCTTATATTATTTAATTCTAGTCAAACTTCTTACCCTAGAATAATTAAGGATATTTTAGTAAATTTATAAATTACAATACAATATGATACAGTCAAACCAAACTATAAAAATGTTATTAAACAACAACAAACAATACAGTCTAGCCAAACATTGTATCTATCATACAATACAATACTATGAGTACAATACAATACAATACATAATGAAACAATGGATAACAATGATCCAAACAGAGTGTTAGAGTATAAAATTTATAAAACTAAATTCCACACATGAGTCTCGAGGTGTTTTCACAAATCCCCGCCTCGGGATAAGCCCGAAACGAGTCTCAACACTGCCTTTTAAAACACCAGTTATGATAATGAAGGATTGTGAGAGTAATGAAATAAAGATTAAGAAGTAATTCCTTTAAGAGGTCGTTCAATATAGTATATAAAAATAATAAAGTAATGCTTATAATGTTAGTGACAAACACTATCGTATAAAATAGAATAAAAAATATAATATATAAGCATGACAATTAATTGTCCCATAAAACTAAAGATCTAAATCGTCTTAATTAAGAATACAAATGGATATCCAGTCTTAACTTTTTCATGATAAACATAAATAATTTAATAGTCATATTATTATGTAGAAGGAGAAAGGTTTACGGATAGTGACGATTTAGATCTTTATTTTTATGGGACAATTAATTGCCATGCTTATATATATTATTATATTCTTTATTGTATTTGGGTTTGTAATAACAATAATATCATATTCAGTATTTATCAAATGTATAATTTAAAATATAAATTTGACTCATATATTATATTATTGTAATAGAACATAAATGTGATCAATTAAAATATCATTTGAAAAAGAAAATACTAGGTCAAAAGTTTAAAATTTAAATAGTTAAATCAATTTGTATTTTTATTAATTACTCTCTCCGTTTACTTAAACTTGACATATTTGGATTTGGCAAACTTATTAAAAATAATAATGATTGACATGGTTATTTTACCATATTACTCATATTAATTTATTTTTATAAGTATTAGGTTTTGGAAAATGATTTAGGAAATAAGTAATTAATACTAAGGATAAAACATGAAATAATTTTTTTTTAAATGTTAGCAGTGACAAGTAAAAATAAAAAATATTTTAAAATAGTGGACAAGTAAAAGTAAATAGATGGAATATTAAAGTTATATAGAATAATAGTGTTATCAATAAAATAATATTAGCAATTTTAGATTGTTCTAAAACATAATTGATCAAAATATGATTGTTATGCCATATGCATGACCTAAATTTACGTGACTGACAGTCAACACACAATGTAATCTGAGTAAATCAAATTCATAGGAAAATATACACAAATCTCATCCATTTATCCTAAATCATAAATGCGAAAGCCCTAGGAAATCCCCATCATTTAGGTATTAACAACAAACATTCGAATAATATTTAAATCGGCGCATTTCATCTTAAACGAAAAATGATGAAAGTAATAAATTCATTCATATGTGTCATATGAGTAACCACAATTTACAAATTAAAAGAATAACTATTGTCTATGTAACATTTATGATACGAAATGAAATAATCTATCGAGATAAGTCTTGATAACTTGAAAGAACAAATATAACAAGTTCCTACAATTATAAGTGTGAAGCTCACCAAAAAAAGGACAGTGATAGTGTAAAGCTACTTTAGATATGTGACACGTGTACATTCATCTCTAATAACAAAATATAAATGACCAAAAGGTTGGTATTTATGTTAATTGTTTCCCAAAATAAAGTGGAATACGATTTAAAGAAATCATAGGATATATGATGGTTGTTATAAGAAATGAAACATTTATATGACATCATAATAAAGACATTTTGAAATGTTATAATACTACTTTAGGTAACCCAGATCACCTAAGGATTTCTGAAACATTGATCATGGTATCTCACATGCAATTTCGGTCCACATAGGAATCACCCCAGCCTTTAAGTACATTAATTCGGCTACTCATGGACCAGCATGTAACAATCACTTTACGAAAAGAGTAAACATGGTTTACTCATGGAACCCACACACAAACAGTTAATGTATCAAGTGTGGTATCTGAGTCAACTGTTAATATGTACCGATGTGACTCCGAGACAATCACATATAGATATTCCTTACTAGATGTGGTATCAGAGTCAACCGTTAATATATATCAGGTGTGGTACGCGAGCCAACAGAGAGATATCATGTACCTGGTGTGGTACCCAAGTCAACCGTTAATATGTACCGGCGTGGTACCTGAGTCAACCATATATAGATATTTCATACCAGGTGTGGTACCTGAGCCAACCGTTAGTATATATCATGTGTGGTATCAGAGCCAACCATCGACCACCCATTACAATCACAACCACAATCATAATGAATACAAATCACACTTGTACACCAAATAAAGACATTCATCGCATGCGATTAATAATAGTAATACCTTTCAATTTATACTTCTTCCATTTTCCTAGCCATGCGTTATATATTACCCTTATATATAAGCCAACAAGAAAAGGACCAACACTACAATACTTGATTGTACCTCATGCTACGTGAATTGTACTACCATTGTTCCAATTAAATCATTACAAATGTCCAATACTTACTATATAAAATATTTAAGTGGGCCTCACCTCCTTCCACTTAAATACTATTTTTCAACCTTATCATGGTAAAAGTTGAATTTATTATCCTTTTCATTTAATTTTATATAATATTATTTTTTTCTATAAAATCATTATATAT